>OX632359.1:44217783-44372783 GCA_951751655.1 Ophion costatus | reverse complement strand
GAAGTTCAATTCGATTTAGTCATATGTTAGCTTCAGCTTGCACGAGCTCTTTACAGTTCGGTATCAAGGATGTTGAGTCCCTATGAAACATGTTAATGTTAATTGTTCAATAAATAGCTTCTGAATCGTCATGAAATATTTACACGACCTCCTGAATACTTCATGTCAAAACATACCAAATTTTCAGAATTCTATCATCATTACTTCAACCTCCTTAAGGGTTGAAATAAAAAATGATAAGAAAATTCTGAAAATTTGGTATGTTTTTGTATGAAGTATTTAAGAGGTCGTGTTAAAATTTCACGACGATTAGGAAGCTCGTTATTAAAAGATTAACATTTTGTTAAGAACAATTTTTAAAAGAAGTTAAAAAAAATTATCAATAAACTTCGTTTTGTTTCCGTTGCTTTCAGTATATTGTAGATATTATAAAATTGAGAGGTCAAAAAAAAAACTTATCGCAAAGTTACATCAGTTTCCATAAAACAACATTTAATTTGTGAATGTTAATTGTTCAATAACGAGCTTCCTAATTGTCGTGAAATTTTTACACGACCTCTGAAATACTTCATACAAAAACATACCAAATTTTCGGAATTTTATCATCATTTGCGATTTGGGACTCAACATCCTTAAGTTCCGTTCAGTTTAAAGTTCGGTACAGTTCTTCGTTTGGCTAGTAATTAGCGATTGGTCGAATTGGCTTCGATGCACTCTTCAATCTGCTCAATTATTTTTCAATTACATTCACAAGCAGATCGAACTTTTTTTTTAAATTACAGTGTTGACGTCTGCATCGTTGGAATGTAGTAGACGTCCTTTTTCATTCTTTCATCTCTTTATTTTTGTTACTATAGAAACTCTTCTTTCGCTAGCTTAGGTTACAGCTTAGTAACCTGTAAAAGTTAAGGTCTTTGCTTAGGTTACAGATTCCTTAGAAGGGTCTTTAAAAATGTCATTTTTGTAGGCAAAATGTACCACAAGAATCAGGCAATAGGGGAAAAAACATCTTTGTTGCATTCCACCGATGCAAACTCCAATTAGATTAACTTAACTTCATTACATTAACAATTCTATCGTCTCCGTTTTGTGGCCGGAACGCTCATTCGGTCCATAGCTCTCGTATCGTCGTATCAAAGCAGTACATTTTTTTTACTTCTCAAATTTTCGTTTGGCAGTTTTGGGCCACGACAGTCGAACGTTTTTTCAACATCCTCAGAATTCGACAACTTCAATATAAAAAAAAAAAAACAGTTTGCATAACGATGGGCAAAACGGAATTCTCGTTGAGTTCCAACGATGCAAATTCGAAAGTCTGCTCGTGAAGCTTTATTTTTCTCATTACCGATCTTAAAGAGAAGGTGGCCTTAGGCACAGTAACGGGTATAAAATCATGTGCGAAGTTAACAATTTTTTTCCGTATGAAAAAGTGATTCACTCATAAAATAAATTACACATCTAATTGGTATGAATATCAAGCTGTTAGAAAATATTTCTTTTTTCGATATACAAAATGTCCGACTACTAATATGTTTTTTTGTTATCTTTTTTTAGGCGCTCCGCGGCGTGAAATTTAGCATCCACAATTTTTGACCTAGAACAAAAAACAAAAATTCACGTCAATCTACATTAGAATACCTAAACAAGTACGTACGGAATTTAGAAAATATTGTTTTATTCAAAAGTTGTAGGTATTTGAACTTAAGGATGTTGAGTCCCAAATCACAAATGATGATAAAATTCTGAAAATTTGGTATGTTTTTGTATGAAGTATTTCAGAGGTCATGTAAAAATTTCACGACAATTAGGAAGCTCGTTATTGAACAATTAACATTCACAAATTAAATGCTGTCTTATGGAAACTGATGTAACTTTGCAATAAGTTTTTTTTTTGACCTCTCAATTTTGTAATATCTACAATATACTGAAAGCAACGGAAACAAAACGAAGTTTATTGATACATTTTTTTTTATTTCTTTTAAAAATTGTTCTGAACAAAATGTTAATTTTTTAATAACGAGCTTCCTAATCGTCGTGAAATTTTAACACGACCTCTTAAATACTTTATACAAAAACTACTACTTTATACAAACTACTACTTTATACAAATAACTAATACTTTATACAAATTTTCAGAATTTTATCACCATTTTTTATTTTAACCCTTAAGGAGGTTGAAGTAATGATGATAGAATTCTGAAAATTTTGTATGTTTTTACATGAAGTATTCAAGAGGTCGTGTAAAAATTTCATGACCATTAAGAAGCGATTTATTGAACTATTAACATTAACATGTTTCATAGAGACTCAACATCCTTAAGAAATGAATTTTCAGTGAAATATTTCGTTACAACTGCTCATAAACTGCTCATAAAATGAAAAGTTTTCGATTAATCAGAAATTCCGTACGTACTTCTCTGCGAAATGCAATTAGGAACATAACATTCAAATTTGAAGTAAACCGAGTGAAAATTGTCGAAGTTATTTGTCACGCCAATTGGAAAAAAGCTGTTTCGAGAAGTTTCGAGTAGTCGGCCAAAGCAAAAATTATTTTCTCACAGCTCGATATTCATACTAAATAGATGCGTAATTAATTTTGCGAGTGAATCACTTTTTCATGCGAAAAAAAAAATTGTTAAATCCGCACATGATTTTACACCCATTACTGTGGCGTGAGGCCTTAAAATTACGATAGTTGGAACTCAACGAATCCTTGCTAATTTTTCCACTTCTTTATTTTCCTCGCGATCGAAAGTCTGCTTCCGCAGGCTTGGTCTACGGATCCCTAAGAAGGATCTCAAAATATTTCGATGTTTTTTCGCGCCCTAACGTGGCAAAGAACGAAATTGGGCAGGGGAACAAAATAATACTTTCGTTGCACTCAAACGACGCAAACGTCACAGCCGTTAGAAGAGAAATTCATCGAAATCTCGTTGAGTCGATGATTCGCGTTCGATCGAGATTCGTCGAAATCGTCGATCGTAACTGCAGCTCGCGATTTCGAAATAATATTTTCGAAGCGTAGTAAATAATGAGCGTGGCTCGCGTTCGCGGCGTATCATTGGTTCAATTATGAAAGCGAGTCGATAATTCAACGTATCGATCACTGCACAATGACGCTTCCTCTCGTTCGTTGCTCCTAATGACTCTAGTGGCCCGATTTCACTTCGATAATCGATTCTCCGTGGGTACAACGACGATTACGTACGCGCGTATGCCCATACGGACGTACACACACGGGAGAGCTAATAACAATAATAAAAGCCCCCGACACATTGGTGGGCAACGAAGTTGCGACGGGGGGGGGGGGGGGGGTGCGCTCGCGAGTTGTGTGGTTTACGATATCGATAACGGTAAACTCGTAGGAAAGTAGCCGAGGCGCAGGTGTCCTCATTGGCCACGAGCGTTCTTACGAGAGTCCATTCTTGGATCAAATTGTGTCTACCTCCGGGCGTGAGAGATGAAAAAAGAGAACAAACGAAAGGAAGCGATAGACGGGATCTCGTTGATACGCGGACCAATATGAAATCTCGAATTCTCCGCAGCTCGAAAGAGCTATCCCATCGGCAAATAATGCCAAGTAACGTGTTGTCTCTCGAATCTCGCAGTGCGTTAGACAGCTCCTCGATACACGAGAATCTCGGCTCAGCCGAGGCCGAGAAGATCGAAACTTTCGCCGAGTGTTTACGAGCAAACGTCAGTGTCCGTCGTTCGCGTTTGATCGATCCGAAAACCCCCCCTCCCCCCCCCCCCCGTTCGCGCATCGTCCCGCGTAACGTATGCGTGACAGGCCGGAAACGTTGAACCTTTGGAGCAACCTCGTGAATCGCGATCGAGTTCAGCGAGGATACCAACGGATCTTCGCCCGAGTTCATTCGCAAAATCGACCCCCGGGCGATAAGGATACGCACACAAACGTGCTCGCTTGTCGTGCTCGTTTGGCTCGATCGTCGTGCAAATTCCCGGAACGTTCGCGATAAAAATTACCGCGCCGCGGAAATTTCGCGTCCGAGCCACTTTTCATCGAAACGGGAGCTCCAGACGAGAGAGAAAGAGAGAGGGAGAGGGAGAGAGAGAGAGAGAGAGAAAGAAGTTGCGTCTCGAAGTGCAACAAGGAAGGACGCGTTGGAGAGATGAGCGTCGTTCGGAGAGTCAAAGAAGGCAATCCTGGAAGCATTATCGCGAGTGAGTGAGAATCATTGGGTCAAAGCGAAACCCCAGGGCGTACACATATATATGTATATAGATATATACGCGTGTAGACCCGTACCCGTTGACACGTACATACGAGTACGAAAGAAAGAAAAGAAGAAAAAACGAAAAAGAGCGATAAAAGGAGAGAAAAAAACGAACGGGGAGATCTCGATCCCAAAATTCGAAGGGAGGCGCGAGAATTCTGTGAGGCCGGCTAACGGATAACGGTCCGGTCGAGTCCTCCTCTCCTGGCTTATACCCCGAGAGAAAGAGAGAGAGAAAGGGAGAGAGAGAATCCGTGAAATCGACGACGAGCGATGTCTTCGGCGAAAAGTTGCCCGAGGGTAGGCAGCGGGGGTGTACAGAGGCTGACAACCGGTAGTCATCAGCAAGTAGGATGGCCGAGTATAGGCGGTGCACCGAGGCTCTCGAAGGCAAAGAGCAGCCCGAACGTCTCGAGGCCAACGCCCACGCCGAGGCCATCGATCGCGAGAATCGACGAGTCTCGGATCGGCCAACAGTCGAGAAAGAGCCCAACGGCAAGTGGAATCGCCAAGTCACCAACGACGACGACCGGTAAGTCGTCGCCAGGGCGTAGCGCGACATCGGCGAGAAGCCCGGGCAACGTCACGATCGTACAAATAACGCGAGACGAGTCGACGAGATCGGCAAGCGTCGGCAAGCCGATCGGCGCCGGTAGCGCGAGCCGATCGGCAAACGGCCCGTCCTCATTGACCAAGAGCGAGTCGAAGAGACGCGCCAAGGACGGTACGTCGATGTCGTGCACGATACTCGAGGACAGGGCCCTCCTTAAAAAGGGCCTCAGCTGCGGGCCGGAAAAATTGCCAAGGAAACCGGACGCCGTGAGAAAAAGGTGTCTCAGCCGTTCCACGAGTCTGTGGAACGTGCCCGTAGACACGGAACGGCTCGGTGATACGGGCGGTATCGGCAAACGGGCGTATCGACAGAGCACCGGATCCATGGAGCCGAGCAAGAAGGAGGGAAGATGCGAGAAATCGTGCGGTATCGCCAAGAGCAATCTCAATCGTACGACCAGCATGTGGAACGTGCCGTCGGACGGCACTGGCTGTCCAAACAGAATGTCGCGTGCGAGATCGGTGACGGGCCTCAGACCCAGCAGAATTCCCCTTCTGACTCAACACATTGGAAGCCAAAGCAACTTGGGCGTATCTCTCGCCGATCTAACCAGCGTGGATCGATACGCGGTGAAGTTACGCCCGAGGATCGTCGACTTTGACGAGATCGACGGGGCCCCCAAGAGCGCAAACGACAGCTGGGAGAATCGCCCGAACGGCGAGACTCCTAAGAGACGCGTCGTCAGCGAGGAGCCGAACATTTCCACGCCGATCTATGAGAATCTGAAGGCTGTCGATTCAAGGCTGTCGATTCGCCGATCGACGATGACAAGTGCCCAAAAGCTGCCGGAACAAACTCCGGGATCGCGGAGATTCGTACGGCCTACGATCTGGAGAAGAGAGTCGCCGAATTGATGGCCGAATTGGACGACGACGACGACGAGCAGGAGGACGAAAGAAACGGCTCCACGGTGGTCCACGAAGAGACGAAACGGACAACCAATGGGAGGGGAAGCAACGATGAGAGCTCGACGAGGGTTGCTCAAAACTCGTTTGCCATCAAGGATCATCGCGACGGGGCTTGCGGTGCTTTGAGGGGCGGTCGGTCCATCGCGAAGAGTCAGGAGAGCCTTCCGTCGAGGCGAGAGCCGGAAATGAGCATTCAGGAGATTCGGAAGAATTGGGAAAAGCAGATAAGACGTTGCCAGATGTCCGAGACGCCGGATTCTAAAGGATCGAAGCCCGTCACGTGCGGCACACCGAGGATCAACAGCGCCACGGTTAATCTGACGAAGAAGAGTCCGGAGAACGAGACGAGAAAGTCAGTGGGCACCCCCAACAGGACCAAGGACATAGGTCATCTCGTGAATTTTTTCAATTGCAAAAATACCGATGTTCCGAAGGACAACGGGATTCACGAGACTTGGCCGAAGATGAAGGAGGCTACGACGGCGACGATCGTCGATCATCAGGCGAACATCATCAAGAAGGCCAAGGAGGAGAAGAGCAACGGCTACGCGTCGGACGGCAATTGCTCCGAGGACAGTGGCCACATGAGCAACGAAAATGACGTCGAGTGGAAGGAGGAAAGCCCCCATCGTGAGCTAAAAGGTTTGCAGAAGAGCGAGATCTTCCTCAAGGAAATAATACGCGATCTCGACTCGAGCCTCGAAAGAACCATCGAGGTATTCGACGCTGCGCCCATCGTTCAACGCTTTCCAACCGACGAGACGAAGAAGAGGACCCTCAAGAGCAGCATCTCGACGTCCAGCGGTGCCAGCAGCATCGACAGCTGGGAAGAGACCACCAAGAGCGCCAAGAGAGTCACTAGCCTCGGGAGATTCGAGGATAACTCCACCCCGGGCCCCACCCCGAGCACTCAGGTCAAGAGGTCCCACGGCGAAATCACCGGCGAACAGGTCATTCCTTTTTAAACGTATGATGCAGCACGAACGTCCGTGCGAGGAGTTCAAACGCGAGAATAACTTTGTCGGTATTATATTTGATAATAAATCTTGAGGGTCGTTCGAGTTGTGACGGAGAAATGAATGTAATAGAAACGCGATGGTAACTGGAACGCGAGAAAGTACGATGTTGAAGTTTGCATCGTTGGAATGCAACGAAATTTCATTTTTATTTTTCTTCGGTGCTTCATTTTTATTATCATCGAAAAAATGTTGTCGCATATTTAGGGTTAAGGAAGCTTTCCAGTGTGACAGCCCGAAAAATCGCTGTTTTTCGCGATTTTTTTTTTTAAAGAAAAAATAATCTAATCGGTCTGGTTTTTTTTTTGTATATTAATTGGGTATTGAAGAATACAAAACAATTTTTTAAAGATCGATTTATTTATTAATTAATATCTATAAAAATGATGAAACAATTGTTGCAGAAAATGCACTTGGATGTGGTGTCCACGTTGGGGGTCACAATTTTGATCTGAAACAAAAAACACAAATAGATTATTGATCGGTATATAATTAGCTTTCGTGCTATGGAGGCCTTTTTTTTTTTTTTTGCAAAAATGGCGCCGGTTTGAACAAAAAGTATCGATTTTAGCATTTTTTTTGGCAGTTTTTTTTACAAAAAAATAGGAAGATGTCAAAAAAAAAAAAAGCTTCCATAGCACGATAAACAATGACGTTAAGAATATTGTGTAAAAAATTCAACTCGATAGCTTTAAAACTCTGCCCTCCAAGTTGGACACCGTTTTGAAAAATGCTGTTTCGAGAAAAACGCGTTCAAAGTTTCGCTGTAGCTGTAGCGCTCCGTTGCCTTCTTCCAAGAAATGCTGTACAGTAACCGAAATAATCTGAATTTCGGCATGAAAATTTCAGGGAATATTCGGAAGAGTGTATACTATTCGATAAAGCAAAAAAAAAAATCGATTTTTTGAAAATTTCACACTGGAAAGCTCCCTTAAGATCTCTGATAAGGATACTGGAGAAATTTAAAGGTGGTTGGAGCCTTAACCCATGATCCAAGTTTTAAATATATATATATATACTGAGTTTTTACGAATTTTTGGAAATTTTTTGCCACCAAACAC
Source organism: Ophion costatus (assembly GCA_951751655.1). NCBI lineage: Eukaryota > Metazoa > Arthropoda > Insecta > Hymenoptera > Ichneumonidae > Ophion > Ophion costatus. Next base: position 44,364,947 of record OX632359.1, on the reverse strand, counting down.
CACCGAAAAAGTATAGTCGAAGCTAGGGTAAAGTACCCAATTATTGGCACTTTGAAGACCACTGTGTAGGAGAGAATTGTCAATAATCAGTCGGGTGCCAAAGTAAGGTCACTTTACCCTATGTAATTTGACGTGCGGTCAGACGGACAAGATATTCACCCTACGGGTGATGTCATTTTTTGGCTATCTAGCACCAAGATAAATCATTTCTAACAACGGATTAACGTAAACTAAACCCTCGTAAACGTTTAGGAAAAAATTCATCTTGCCCATCGAAAACCATATATGTTCAATATTGACCCATCAAGGTTTGAGAAAAGAACCTCGGCTGGCGAATAAAGAGCATTGCTGTCAACCTCAATGTCCGCGATGTGGCCGTACGTCGACAACACTTTATGTTAACTAATGATAATAATAAACAATAATCTCCTGATAATAAAAATAGGCATCATTATAAATTACTCCAAATCTCGTTCTGAGTTGTATGAAACATTCACCGATGCAGTTTTTTTCATAATGATCATCGTTATACTTTATCAATCTGGTAGTTACACAAAAGTCTTTCTTTTTCACGTAATAAAAATGTATAATTTCGCCCTTTAATTATATATTTTATGAAAAATTAGAACCTACAGAATAAATCCATAAATTCATAAACCGTCATTCGACTCAACTGGACTGCTCCAACTTCCTCGAGTGATCTTGGAGGCCTAAATTAGCATAAAAACTTATTTTGAAGACTTTCGTTGCGTTACAATGATGCAAACTTCAACGTCATTGGGAAATGCCGATTTGCTGATTTTCTGCAGTCTTTCAATGGCGTTTTTAGCCACAGTATAGGTGGGAGGCGCCCTAGTAGGGACTTTAGCTTTTGATCGTCACCGCAACGTGTCCTCACTTGACGAAGAACGCATTCTTTTTTTTCATCGAATATTCCCACGCACGGATAAACCTATTTAGACAGCTTATCAACAATTTTATCAAAGTTGGTTGTCCTTTGAACGGATGACAGTCTGACTGGAATCCAGACCTAATAACCTCGACCTCCTCTTGACCCAATGCTATCGAGCGTGACACCTGACACCGTTGAACAATGCCGCTATCTCGTTCACCTGGCGCAAATAATTCTCCTCGCGTAACGATCCGCGTTACTGGAATATGCAATTTACCGAAGAATTCGTAATTCGTCGAGAATTCCAATTTCACTTCACGCCTCTTTCACTCCGCCAGATATTCTTCCGGTCCGGAGCTCTGGAACGCCTCGAGTCTCAGCGAGACGAGAAACTCACGGGACACATTATCCTACTTCAAGCGAGATGCCGGGGTTATCTGGCACGCAGAAAACTCAATACCCTCAAGGTAATTACACAATCGTTTAATCCTGCGTTCGCCGAGTCGGAATGTACCGTTTTTACAATCATCCTTGCCATTTTGCTGACTCAATTTGCAACATTGAAGTCGCTGTGTGCTTGGTCAGTTTCATCATCACAATGTCCAATGTTTTTGTCCATCGTTTTTCTGCCAATGTGTTAGCTTCAAGATCGATGGTATTTTAATTGCTATTGGGCAATAAAACTTGAAGAGAAATATTTGTTTTACGAACGTAAATGATAGCTTTGGTAGGGTATACCCGAGGAAAAATAGAACAGTGATGGATATCGAAATAAATGGAATGAAAAAGAAGCTAGTGGTTTGTACCTTGTATACCCTTTTTGAGGACGTTTACACAAATACCCCTCCCTTTTTAAGGGCGGATATTCATTTTTGTGAATTTTTTCAAGGAAAACTATTTGAAATTTCGGATTAGGGTTTTAATAATCTAAAAGTATGTACATTCGAAAATATGTTTAATTTTATTTATTTAAAAATATCAAAAATATACAAGGATATTGTATGATTTTATTTGGAACGTCGTAAACGTAAACGTAAAAAAATTGGTACCCAAAATTTCTCGAAAACCAATGAACCTATTGCCTTGAGGTTTTTTGTGGTTATTCTATACACCATTATCTAGTACTTGTCATGGGATTTTTTTTCGGTTACTTAGTTTTTGTTTTATATGCAAAATAATAACAAATTTTTGGCCCAAAAATCACTATTTATGTTCAAACGTCCCCATTTTGTCATAAATCGATATTTTCAAAAAACAAATCGGCTAAATTAATTACACATTTTTATTCGATGTACAATTTTACCGACTACTAATATTTTCTTTTTTTATCTTTTTTTTTTTGAGGCACTCCGCAGCGTGACATTTAGCATCCGCAATTTTTGACCTAGGACAAAAAACAAAAATTCTCGTCAATCTAGATTATAATACCTAGAGAAGTACGTACTGAATTTTAAAAAAATATTGCTTTATTCAAAAGTTGTATTTGAACTTAAGAAATGAATTTTCAGTGAAAAATTTCGTATAAAACTGCTCATAAAATGAAAAGTTTTCGATTAATGAGAAATTCCGTACGTACTTCTCTGCGAAATGTAATTAGGAACGTAACTTTGAAATTTGAAGTAAATCGAGTGAAAATTGTTGAAGTTATTTGTCACGCCAATTGGAAAAAAATAACAAAAGAAAATACTAATTTTGTACATCGGAAAAAAAACAAATATATATATATTTTTTTTCTAACAGCTTAATATTCATACCAAATGATGTGTATTTAATTTTATGAGTGAATCACTTTTGCATACGAAAAAAAAATTGTTAAATTCGCACATGATTTTATACCCGTTACTGTGGCCTAACCCCTTAATGAAAATAAAGATAACAAGTGAAATAAAAATAAAGATAATGAAACAAAAATAAAGATAAACATAGATCAGTAATGGGCACAGTTCTCGTCACAATTTTTTAATCAAATGTTCCTCTATCAAAATGTTTGCTTCGAAACCGATGAAGGGTTAATTGCAATCAAGTGGCAAAATATTATAAATATTTATTGTACACAAAAATACTTTGGCTTCAAGTTTTGGCTATTAAATCCGATTTAAGGGCTTACATACACCTGAGATGGCTAAAAGTGAGGTTATGTTTAAGAATTTTTTTGTGTATTCAATTGAATTCTATTGAACAACCAGGATATACATTCTACAGTATGCCATTTTATCCACATTGTGTGAAAATTTGGTTAAAAAATGTCAAACGGTAAAAAAGTTAAAGTCGTTTTCATGGCACTTGTTATTGTTGACAGCGTTTGCGGTACCAGACGTGCCTCCGTCATTATTAGCAAAAAAAAAAAATTTGTTCCTTAAAGTAGATAGATAAAACTAGTACTTATCGAGGCGGAATAAAAAATATAATTTTTTCGTGTCATGGCAGTCACTGTAATGAAACAGGCGATTTTTCGCCTCAAAATTGTTCAGTACTTATGACGAAAAAAAAAAACTATGCCAGGTATCGAAAAAACGGCTCGATAAGTACTATATTATTGTGTGAAGCACAACTGTGCAAAACTTGATCCCGATCGGTCCAGTAGTTGCGGAGATATTTCTGGTACCGATTTTGAAAAACACGGTTTCGAGTTAAACGCGTTTAACGCGTTACCCCCACTTGTAGCGCAAAAAAAAAGGCCTTTTTCATGAATTTTTTTAAAGAAAACCACAAAATTTTTTTAATCGATCAATATACCATCTTAAAGAACACATCTTGAAGAACTTTCAGTAATTTTTTTATTGAAAAATATTACATTGTTTAGTGGCAAATGGCCGTCAATGAAATAATGTTTTTATATACACGGTTTGCGGTGACCAACATTGCGGCGAAGTGGATCATCTGAAAAAAAAATGCGGATGGATTTAGTCAAATATAAGTATAAACTAGTCTTTGATCGAAGGATTTTAAAAAATATTCATTTTTCACAAAATGGCGGACAGTCAAAGTTAATGGTTCGATTTTAACGAAAAAAAACGGCCGTTTTTTGGCTATAAAACGGCCATTTTTTTTCGAAAAAAAAATCGAACCATTAAAGACTACATTTTTATGTATTAAATAAGCCTGCAAAATTTCAAGAAGATCGGTTCATTAGTGTTCGAGTAATCTTGGTCACCGACTTCAGAAATGCCATTTTGAGAAAAACGCGTTTAAAGTTTCAATTTCAGTTCTTCAATTCACGAATTCTTCTCTTTCAACGCTCATATCTCGTCAATTTTGTTCGGATCGACTTGAAATTTTCAGGACATATTCTCAGATACTTACACTTCAAAAAAACGCAATTAAAAAAATCGATTTTTTCAAAATCGCAAGTAGGGGTAACCCCTTAATCGTCATGAAATTTTTACACGACCTCCTGAATACTTCACGTAAAAACATACCAAATTTTCCGAATTCAATCATCATTACTTCAACCTCCTTACGCGTTGAAATAAAAAATGATAAGAAAATTCGGAAAATTTGGTATGTTTTTGTACGAAGTATTTACGAGATCGTGTTAAAATTTCACGACGATTAGGAAGCTTGTTATAAAAAAAATTAACATTTCCTTAAGAACAGTTTTTAAAAGAAATAAAAAAAAAATGTATCAATAAACTTCGTTTTGTTTATAACGATAAAAAAATAACGATGTAAACGAACGATAAAAAAATAAAATAAAATAACGATGTAAATGACAGTCGCCAAATTTGTAGACATTTATTGTGACTGTTCATCGAAAATCTTTTCCGGCCAAAGTTAGTCGTAAAAACCATGGTACCGCACGGTTTCAGCTGCAAGACTTGGCAGTGAGATGCATACAGAGAAACGTGAGGAAACTCATGTCCGTTCGAGAATGGCCATGGTGGAGATTGTACGTAAAAGTAGCACCCCTCCTGAACGTTCATCGCACCGAGGATCAATTGAAAGCACGAACGGTGAGTTTGCGAGAAAATAAATAAATAAAATTTAAAAAAAAACATCATTTCCGAAGGAAAACTGCCGTGCTTGGCATTGCATTTTGCATAGCGCATTCTTGGCGTTGCAACGAGCCTTCATTCATTACGCGACTCGTCGACCCGATCAATTCCCTCTAGCCGGAAGTAATAAAGATCGGACAAGGCCTCCGTCGTAAAGTACTCCTAACACACTGACACGTGTGTTTATTCGCATACGCGCAAAATCCCGAGGCCCCCGTTGACTTTGGGGAACGCTCGGGATCCCGGGCCAAAAAAAAATCGTGACATTCTTTATGTCTTTTCGCAGGAGGAATTGGAGGTGCTGAGAGCAAAAGTCGAGAGGCTAGAGCAAGAGAGGAATCATCTGAAGCACGACAACGACAAACTCGAGGCCAAGGTGAGCTCGAAACCCACTCCCCATTGACGCATACAAAAACCTACGAATTTTTCAATAACGAGCAAATTTTTCGAAATTTTTCGAAAAAACGCGGGAAAACGCCTTCTCGACGATTTTCATTCGTTTATTTGCCTCGAGGGTAAAGACGTTTACATTTTCATCGTTGGCATCCATCGTAAATTCTTTTTTTCAATCTTTTTGTGTCTTCATTTTTATTATTTTACATTTTATTCTTCATATTGACATTCCGAATTCCTAAGCAATGATTTTAAAAAAGATTGAGGGATTTTTGAAACGAACATTTGCCAATATAAATTTTTCGAAATTTACATTGGAAAATGTATATTTTCGAATTTTGTATCGCTCAATTGCTGCGATATAAATTGAAGCAATTGAAAAATAACAATTTTCGTTGCAAACTTCGATCTCATGGAGCGTAATACTATAAAAAAAAAATATGACGTTGAAGATTGCATCGTTGGAATGCAACGAATATTGATTCTTTTTCATCGTTCAATTTTGTAGCGGATTTGGGCTGCAAAAATCGCTCGACGTTTCCACGTATTTTGATTACAAATTCACAAGCTGGATTTGCAAAAAAAAACTCTCCGAATAATAATTTGAAAAATTAAATAAAAAATGACGAAAATATCGTTTCATTCCAGCGATGCAAACTCCAACGTCATAAAATAATCATAGTGTCGAAGTTTGCATCGTTCGTATGCAACTTTTTTTTTTTCACAATTGCCTTTCCTCTTTTCTCTAATACGAAATTGTTTTTCTGTTATACAAAAATTTCGATTGTACGTTTCGACGCAAAAATCCTCGAAAGTGTCTTCTTGATTTTCGTAGCTCAAATCTGAGGATAAAGATGTAAGAAAAAATGCATTGCATGTCAACGAGACAAAATTCATTGTCACAGGCAAAGCTACCCGAGTCGAAATTTAGACCCTCCTTTAAACCTCCTTTCGATCCCAATTTGTCATTCAATGGAGGTTCAAGAGGTTCAAATGGAAATCTCAAAAACATGTATATCAGAACCTACTGAACCTCCAAAAGTGGCAGAAATTGGACTTTTTCACTCAAAGGAGGTTTAGTAGGTTCATCTGAACCTCCTTTAAACCCTAGTGAGCCTGATTTAATGCTTACGCAAACCTACAGACCCTCTTTTAAACCTCCTTTCGCCCTACTAACTCTCCTTTGACTCCTTTCACCGCCCGAGTCGAAATTTAGACCCTCCTTTGAATGCTCGAGAACCTACTTCCTTCGTAACGCACAGACCGCCGCCCTCCTTTGACTCCCCTTGAACCTATATGGAGAAATTTGCGCCGTAGGCCAAAACGAGGTTGTGTAGGTTCACGCAAGCCGAGCCCATAGGCCTAAAGGAGGCTCAGGAGGTTGAATAGAAGGTTCAGTAGGGCTAAAGGAGGGTCGCCAACGGTGCAAATTTCTCCATATAGGTTCAAGGGGAGTCAAAGGAGGGTCTAAATTTCGACTCGGGTACCCAAGTAAATCGACTCGGTTGACGATGCACCATTATTAACTCTTGGGCAAGAATGACAAATTCCCGCAAGAAATCTTTCGTGCCCGATGAGGCAAAAAATGCGGCGGAGGGGGTTTGGGCTTTTCGTAATTCTCGTCAGGCTCGGATCGTAACGTCGATGTCTGTACGCGGGGAAGAAATTTCCGGTCAAGACAACTGGAGCTCGTAAAGCCGCGTGGCTGTCTATGCCCACGGTGTAATTCAGCCACGAGTTAATTAAACCACTTAGACAGCTACCGCGAGGAGAGGCACACAGCGCTAGAGAGCACTTAGCGTCGATGCACAACACGTTCAAAAGTAGTCCCCCCTCTACCCAACCTCCACCCCCCTCTTCGTACCAACGAGCAACGTGGATGAAGTTCCACAGTTTACGATCTACTATCCGAGGGAATTTTATTTCTTGCGCGTTATACCCAACGCGAAATACAAACTGCGGATTACCGTCCACGGGAAGATGCCGCCGCGAGGACGCGAGAATTATATTCTCCCTCCGTAGTGATACGAATCCTCAAGTAGCCTCAAGCCAGATTGAGGGCGGGGTAAAGTTAATTCGGCGAAAAAAAGGCATGTTTTTAAGATTTTTTTTTGGCGTAACGAATAGTGTTCGTTTATTGAAAAATTTACGTATAATGAAGTAACATTTGAACAACATTCTCCTAAATTTGCATTGCAAAATATTCAAAATTGAGCGAGTGAAAATTAAACCCCGGTGGCGCCTCGAAAAAAAGTTGGTTTGCGGTGTGCACCATAACTCGCAACAGAATCATCTGAAACAAAAAAATCAAAATGCATTTGTTAAAGGAGATGTTTCTCGAGGTAATGACGGGAGGATTTTTTTTTTCGATTTTTCGTAGCACTTGGGAGCCAAAAACCCGATTTTCGCTAAAAAAAATCGGCTAATTTGTTGTTGAAAAATTAGTAATTATTTTAAAAAAACAAAAAAGCTCTCGACAATACCTGGTGAATTATGTGAAGAAGTACTGTGCAAAATTTCAAAGCGATTGGTCCAGTAGATTTTGAGTTATCGTGCACACGGACTTCAAATATGACAAGTCCCAGAAAAACGGTTTGAAAAACGCAGAAGAGTTTGGTGGCTTAGCGCTCATTGCACATAAGTTTGAGAACACTTCTCGATTGCATAAAAATCTGAGAAAATTCATGCATATTAAAGGTACTCAAAAGATTAATTTTGCATAATAATAATTCCAAAATGTTATTAACAAAATGATGAAAAAAAAAAATTAGTCAACAAGTTTCCCCGCAAACCAATTTTTTTTCGTGATTCGTTCGATTTTCTGAATACGTATGAATTTTTTCAGATTTTTCAATTATCTTTGAATTTTTAGAAATTCAAAATAAAACTCGATAATTTTCTTATACTCACTCAAAGTCGTCGATGCCAGGTCCGTAGAGCAAAAGGCTTCCATCAAGATGATCGAGAGCATCTTTTTGCGTTTGTCTACGCAAAACTCTTTCTTCTTTACTGTCGTGCGCCGCTGTACTGTACTGTCGCCGCGCAGCTGCCGCCCAGGTATAAAACCCGGCATGGAGCAATAGACGCTCAAATACTCATAACTTCGTCAATTTTACTCCGATCGACTTGAAATTTTAACACAATATACTTGATATATTATGCATTCATTTTTTAAAAAAAATTTTAATGAAAAAAATTTTTTTAATACTTTACCCCGCCCTTAAAGCAATTACGATACTTTGTAAAATTGAAAAACGAACGTTTCGACCTACCATATTTCGCGAGCAAACGAACTTTCGGACCAATCGAAAATAGTTCGTTACACGTATGGGACATTCCACGCCATTTCATCGAGCCCGTGACCCCGACCATTTTTCGCGAAAATGGTTTTTCATCGAGTTGCCACTTTTGATAAAAAATTCTTTTTTATCATAAGAAACCTAATTGGAAATCACATCGTTGATATCATTATTGGCGATTGAAACGATGAAAATCGTGTGAAAAAAATATGATTAATTTGAAAAAACAATAGAACGAGAAATGGGCCCACGATGAGACTAGTCTTGAAAATCATAGAACAGGTCACTCTATTTTAGAGAATTTTTCGAAAAATATAAAAAGTGTTATTCATCTTTGAAAAAAAGGATTTTTCACTTTAGAAGCTAAAAAAACGTTGACATTGATGATTGATCATTTTTTTCATATTTTTCGACGAAAGTATGCTTCGAAATGAAAGAAAAATGACGTAGTGACGTTTGTCGATATCTCTCTTGGTTCAGGAGTTATCGGCGTTTACACGTTTTCAAAGCTTCCGAAATCGACATTTTTTGAAAAATTATAACTCCTAAAAGACAAGAGATCGAAATCTGAAAATCGGTGTGGATATTCCTTCCATGGTGTACAATTTTACGAAAAAAAAATCAGGAAAACCAAAAATGGTCGGGCGTGACGGGCTAGGTGAAACAGCGTCGAATGTCCCATATATTTTTTTTGTCGTACTCAGACGTTTAAACGTTTCGAAATCTCGACTGTAGAATTTCGACGTGCCGATATTATTGAACACTTCGAGAAGAAGCAACGGGACACGTGAGTACGAACGCTCTGAGATGCAAACAAATAATTCATCATCATTGATTGTCGAAGCTGCGAGCTGAAAGCATCGACATTCTTCGGACCGGCTCTTGGAATATTCGGTCTATTTTTTTTTTCGGGCGACCTTGCTCATTCGTAAAAATGCCCATCCGTCACTCGGTAAATTCATATTATTATTGACGCACTCGAGAAGATTGTTAGGTTCGATCTTTTTTTTTTTTGCTCTCTTTTTCAACATGCCTGCTGCTCAAAGTGATGTTATTCTTTCTTATACACTGGTCTGTGCCACTGACTCGCATCGATGGTCACGAAAATGTCCCGTTCATAATCGCACCTTTAGACCAACGAGAATGATCGGCATTTCTCTGAGAATTCTCGCCCCTTTTTTCGGAACCACCACTCTCGATCCCTCGCGCTCTTAATCTCAATATTTCGAGAGGCAAACGGAGAGAAAAAAAACTTTACACTCGGATCCTCGAGTTATTTTCCGTGCGAAAGTGTGTCGAAAAAACACCCCACGGCGACTTGACAAATCGGCAATATCGCATCCACTCTGCAACGAAAAAACGACGGTCCAACGTGCGGATTTAAAAATGATTGCGCTACGAAAATATATCGACCTTGAAAGTTTCATAGTGAGCTCGAAATTTGAGAAAAAAATCTGGTATTCATGCCGCTCCGGGAATTTTGCCAGTTGAGATTTTTTCTTCAGCGCGAAAGGATGATTAATTTCAAGCTGCATATTGCTCCACTAAAGTAAAAGCATTCGAGCACTGCTCCAAAAGTACTCCGCATAAAAATAAAAGTGACGAAAAATGTATAAAAATAATTTATATCATAATAATATATTATTTTTAACATACAATAATATATAATAATAATTCAATATTATATAATTTTATATTATATTGTATATTATATATAATATTGTATTATATAATTAAATAATAAAAATGATACATAATACTATTTTTATAATAAATTCATTATAAAATTATCAAATAGGTTCATAATCATTTTTTTCAGGCTTTCGATTATACGCGGATAACTTTTGGAGCAGTTTTTATAATTTTATCCCCACAAAATTGAAAGTATTCGAGCACTGCTCCAAAAGTTCTTCGCATAAAAATAAAAGTGACAAAAAATGTATGAAAATAATTTATATCATAATAATATATTATTTTTAACATATAATAAAATATAATAATAATTTTATATTATATTATATATTACATATAATATTGTATTATATAATTAAATAATACAAATGATACATAATATTATTTTTATAATAAATTCACTATAAAATTATCAAATAGGTTCATAATAATTTTTTTCAGTCTTTCGATTATATGCGGATAACTTTTGGAGCAGTATTTATAATTTTACCCCCACAAAGGTAAAAGTATTTGAGCACAGCTCCAAAAGTTCTCCGCATAAAAATAAAAGTGACACAAATGTATAAAAATAATTTATATTATAATAATATATTATTTTTAATATATAATGATGCATAATAATAATTTAATATTATATAATTTTGTATAATATAATATTATATTATATTATATATCATATACACTATTGTATTATATAATTAAATAATAAAAATGATACATAATAATATATTATTTTTATAATAAATTAATTATAAAATTATCAAATAATTTCATTTCTTTCAGTCTTGAAATTTCATGCTGAGAACTTTTGGAGCAGTTGTTATAATTTTACCCCCACAAAGGTAAAAGTATTTGAGCACAGCTCCAAAAGTTCTCCGCATAAAAATAAAAGTGACAAAAAATGTATAAAAATAATTTATATTATAATAATATATTATTTTTAATATGTAATGATGCATAATAATAATTTAATATTATATAATTTTGTATAATATTATATTATATTATATATCATATACGTATTATATAATTAAATAATAAAAATGACACATAATATTATATTATTTTTATAATAAATTAATTATAAAATTATCAAATAATTTCATAATCATTTTTTTCAGTCTTGAAATTTCATGCGGAGAACTTTTGGAGCAGTTTTTATAATTTTACCCCCACAAAGGTAAAAGTCTTTGAGCACTGCTCCAAAAGTTTTCCGCATAAAAATAGTGACAAAAAATGTATGAAAATCATTTATATGATAATAATATATAATAATTTAATAGTAGTAGAGGCTTCTTTATTTCCTATGCATACCCTTGCGGGCTTTATACATAATCTCCTCTCTTTCTTTCAAATAATTTAATATATAATATATAATATACAACAATAATTCAATATTATCTAATTTATATATTATATATACTATAATATAATATGTTACATTATATATTACATAATATTGTATTATATCATTAAAAAAATGATACACAACGATCTATTATTTTTATAATAAATTAATGATAAAATTGTAAAATAATTTCATTGAAAAAAAAAAAATTTCAGACTTTTAATTTTGTGGGGAGAACGTTTGGAGCAGTGCTCGAATGCTTTTACTTTTGATGGGGCAATTTGCAGTTTGAAATTAGACACGACAACACGGCCCCCTGACCTTCATCCGTGTTTGGCTTTCCGCAATAATCGATCATTTCCGGTCGACATAAAGTCACGCACGTTACTTCCGGTGGATAATTCTACGCGTATGGCGAATGTGTGTCATTCGCGTGTTTTCCTCGCGTCCGTCCCGAAATCTTCGGTGTCTCTACGCCTCTATCCGCGTTCGAATCCCTCCAATTTTTATGATCCGTCAGTGCCCGTCGTGTACTTGGCGGAAGTCCAAAATACGTTCGCTCTTTCTCAGAATAACTCGGAGGTGACCACCACCTCCGTACGTCGTTCCGGTATAGTCGCTGCACCACCACCGTCCGCGCACCTTCTCACGGAGAATCGGGGTGGTGGAGTAGTCGGGTCGTAACTTGCCGCCGATCCGGATGTCGATTGCGCAACGGAATAACGAACTCGTAGGGATTCGCGAGTGGAAAACGAAACGAAAAACAGCGCATTTCCAACGATAAGCAAAGTTTGAAGAAAACTTTACTTTTTCCTTCACCAGCGAGCGCGTCTTAGAGCTGACGGTGATCCAATCTTTTTGGGCCCGCGAAGTTCATTGTCAAATGGACCAGCACGCTTCGGACTCGGTTAAGGGGCTTTGCCGGTGTGAACGCTGAAAATTCGGGCGATTTTCGGAAATTTTTTTCGAAGAAAAGTACTCGATTGAATGTTTCGAAAAATTGAGAATATATTTGGCCATATTTGACCTACTTACACTGTAAAAAAAGATATGAAATTTACGATACATTTAAGATACAAAAGAATTGAATTTTACGAACTCAGTAGATGAAATTAAATTTGAAACACTTGTATCGTAAATTTAAAACAGGAACATGAAATTCTAACGTGGATATAGAATTTGATAGATGGAACATGGAATTTCAAAGACAAGTTTGTAAATTTGTGGAAAGTGTATTGCATTAACCCGTGTCTTCAATTGAAAATTACCACAGATGTATGATAAATCAACTATAAAAAACAGAGCATTGAAAATACAAAACAAGTTTGAAATTTATTTACAGCTGCCTGAAAAATATAATATATGTGAAACTGAATTTTACGATACGTACAATGCATGATCACAACAGATTTATTTAAAAGTGCGAAACTGGAATTGAAAAAAGAATTCATAAACGCCGATGAAAATCACACGAAACAACATGAAAATTATATTAAATTTACACTACATTTAAGGGACAAAAGAATTGAATTTTACGAACTCAGTAAATTAAATTGAATTTAAGACACTTGTACCGTAAATTTAAAACAGGAACATGAAATTCTAACGTGGATATAGAATTTAATAGATGCAACATGGAATTTCCAAGAAAAGTTTGCAAATTTATGGAAAATGTATTGCATCGACCCGTGCCTTAAATTAAAGATTACAACAGTTGTATATTAATTCAAATATAAAAAACAGAGTATTGCAAATACAAAACGCGCTCAACCCACCTCGGCCGCTCGCGACGACCGATGGTCGCGCGTAGTTCGCGTAGCGCCCGAGGGACGGCGCCTTGTTCCGCACTTTCCCATGGCCACTCGCAGCTTCGGTCGGGCATATAACCCGACCACCGGCTACGATCGTCCTGGGAAAAAGAGACGCGTTTGCAACTCGTGCACGCGTCGGAGAGTGTCACAAATTCGTTACCTCTCCATATCCACGCCAGAGTCGCAGTTCTTGAATAACAACGTGAAGCATGCAAACGTCCCAATTATTAAACACTGGAAGTGCCTATGTCCTAATATTGAACAGGCATGTCCCAGTTATTGAACACTCTCGAGAATTTTCTTTCCCTCTTGAAATGTTGTCCCTGAAATATCGGAGGGCCAAAAATATTGAACATTACATTCGTATTTTTAGGTTACATTTAGGTTATATTCTCTTTTTACTTTTCTTCATATCTTTATTGCACGAAAATACAAATAAAAAATATATTTGACGATCTTAGAGTTATTATTAAAAGAATAAAGGTAAGTTTACCTTTATTTATAAAAGAATAAAGGTATAATTTACATTCGTCGTTAAGGTAAATGTCCCAATTATTGAACAGGTCTCAATTATTGAACACTATCTTGTATGTTTATTATTTCTCATTCACCTGCATGCATTTACTTATTTATAAAAATTTCATTACGTATATGGAACTTTTAGCTATCGAAATGTTACCTTGTGCAAAAAAAAGCTTTAATTAAAAGAGAAAAAAAATATTTAATCAGCCACGGTGACCCGATTTGACGTCTCGTGGTAACTGCTTATCGTTTATGCTAAGACGCGCCACTTCATGCGTAAGGGCATACAAAATTTAAAAACTGTCGCATCTCAAAAAATAAAGTCGTTTCAGGTTCCTCAGAAAATTTCTTACAAAAGACAATTAAAAAAGAATGTTTTAAATTAATTATTTGTTAAAAAATACGGTGTTCGATCATTGGGACATAGAAAATGCAGTGTGTCCAAATTATTGAACACTCGAATTCTCCAAGATGGCGTCATTAAACCCATCGAAACATCGAGACAGTTAACGTGTGACAGATCGTGTGAATCGGATTTATTCAAACAAAACCTATAAGTTCCCGAATAAACTTACCTTTATTCTTTTAATAATAACTCCAAGATCGTCAAATATATTTTTGATACATGTATTTTCGTGCAATAAACATATAAAGAAAAGTAAAAAGAGAATATAACCTATAAACGTAACCTAAAAATACGAATGTAATGTTCAATATTTTTTGCTCTCCGATATTTCAGGGACAAAATTTCAAGTGGGAAAGAGAATTCTCGAAAGTGTTCGATAACTGGGACATGCCTGTTCAATATTAGGGACATAGGCACTTCCAGTGTTCAATAATTGGGACGTTTGCACGCGTCACATTGTTATTCTTTTTTTCCATTTGAAATCATTTAAAAATAATTCAAAGGGTCATTTTTCGAAAGTAAAAATATCAAAGTATCATTTGAACATGAAATCGATGGTTTTTTCTTGATTTTATATTTTTTTCTCGCCGAATTCAATCCTCCAGATTCTTAGCTGTTCAATAATTGGGCCATTTGCCTTATGCGCTAAAAAATTTTTTCATCAAAAGAAAACAAAGTGGAAGTAGGTGTCATGGCAGTATGTCACTATGCTTCAAAGGGTTAACCGCCCGACTAGAAATTTTGATCCGGCTGCTTGAAGACTGACCAGGCCCCTATCAGGCTGCAATCCGGAATGCCGTAGTAGGACACGCCCGATCCGGGCGGGATCCGGTACGGATCCGGCGTCCCTTGACATGGCCTGCGCGGCCGGCAGATAGCGCCAGGTGGCGCCATGGTACGGCACGCCGGATCCGTGCCGGATTCGCACATGATTTTATACCCGTTACTGTGGCCTAACGCCTTAAATTCATCATTTGGTTTTATCGGTTTAGGCACTGATACGGCGGCCGGATCAGGGCCTGAAAAGGCCTACTGATCAGGGCCGTGTCCGTTATCCGGATCCGGGCCGGATGCGAAAAAGCGTTTCACGCCGGTTACGGCCCTGATCCGGCAGCTTGATCAGTGCCGCGGTACGGGATGCGGCATGCCGGATCCATGCTTGTTCCGGCCCGTAGCAAAATTTCCAGTCGGGCGGGTCATTTTATACCTACGAGCGGTTGCTCTTCAGAAGGCTGCCGTTCGAGGACTATCAGAGATAAGACCTTGAAACGTTTACAGGACATTCTCGAAAGTACGAAGTGCCGAAAAAGGCAAAAAAAAATCGATTTTTTGACACCGTCACACGGGTAGAGCCCCTTAAGGGGTAAGGCCACTGTAACGGCCCAAAAAAAAAGGTTTTTTCACTAATTTTTTGCTCCCGAAATTGAAGGTATTTGAAAAAAAACTTTTAATGGTGTTATCGGGCATACATTAAACTTTATTATAAAATTTTTTTACAGTAAAAAAAAACAAAATGGCGGTTCCACAGCTATCTTCCCGGGACATGTTTTGCTTCCAGGGCTCCGCGGCACGCAGCACCACTGGTGCACTTTTGAATCTAGAACAAAAAAAAAAAAAACCATTAATCTAGAGGGCTATAGCTAGAGAATGTCGATCGGATTTTAAAAAGTATCAATTTTTGTGGATTTGGCGTGCGTTTGAAAAAAAAAATTGATTTTTGACGAAAAAAACGGCAAGTTTTTTGTTAATAAAAAATCAATAAATAAAGTTCTTGAAAATTCCGATCGACATTCTCAAGATAATGTAAATGTTCACATCTGGTTAAAATTTCAAGTAAAAAAAATGAAAATTGTTCGAGTTATGCTGCGTGCCATTTTGAAAAACCATGTTTCGGGAAAAACGCGTTTAAAGTTTTGCGAATAGTTTTTTATAGCCAATAAAAAAAAATCGATTTTTCAAAAAATTTACAGTGGCCTTACCCCTTAAAATGGGAAGCGCGAAGTTTTCGGAAGATCGCGGTTCGATTTCGGCGAGCAAAGTGGTCCATCGACGAAGAGCACGACCTACGTAGCTGCCGAAATTAGTAAATTGTTCGCGATCGAGTGTAATCGAAAATGCCGTTATCACCGACGTTTCTCGTGGACGGACCTTCGTCGCGTTTTTCCTCGACGGGCCCGTGCCGTCGCGTAAGCCTCGACGACGAGGGCCCTCGGGCCCTCGCGACCGACGGATCGCCGATGACTGCGAACGTAAGCCCCGAGCCGATAGCCCGTGGCCGATTGGACTCGCCAGCGCGAAGCAACGATTCGCCGAGGCGTCCGCCCTTGCCGCCGAATCACTTCAAAACGCGACCACTCGAAAAATTGGCCGTCATCAGGCCCAATCAGACGGCTCGTATAGTGAGCCGTAGTCCGTCGCCGAATTTAACGGCAGGCTCGAGATGCTGCCGATCCGCGACACCCTCGAGTCTCGCCTCGCGATCTTCGTCGTCCCATTCGTTCCGTAATCGGCCCGGCGATCACGGCCAGCCTAGACGTATATTTCCCCAGGAAAGTACGTGGCACGATTCGTACCGCGATCTCGAGGAATTGTCCTCCAAGGAACAAGCCCCCGTTGTTTTCGACGCCAGCTTGAATTTCGTCCTTGGTATCGAGAAGCAAAAAGTACGACAATCGTTTCGACCCACTGCCTCGCATCTCGAGCCGACCACCGCCAGCTCCCTGCTCACGTCGAGAATAGCGCAGTTCCTTCGACGCACCGATCACGTTATGGAGGAGTGGCGCAACCTGGGACACAAAGACGAGACCGGAGAACTCGAGTACTTGACCGCGTTGCCCCACAACGATCGCCACAGGAAAATCGGCCGTAGCAAGAGCGCCACCAATATCATGATCAAGGGATTTCAGTATTACAGCCGCGCCGGTAGCGTCGCCAGGAGCCCTTGCCGCTCCGCGTCGAGATTGTCGTGTCTCGACGAGGATAAAACACTCGCGGGCTGCAACGACGACGAGGTTAGACGGCCGAGTAAAAAAAACAAACGGAACTTCGTCAATCGTGGGGGCATCTGGTTTTTAAGGGGTCTTCTCACTTTGGAACATACGAAAGGCTATTTGTCGTGATTTTTTTTGTTTTGCTTCATTGGCTTATAGATACTGATGTGAAAGTTGTTACGCTTAAGGAAGCTTTCCAGTGTGACAGCCCGAAAAATCGCTGTTTTTCGCGATTTTTTTTTTTAAAGAAAAAATAATCTAATCGGTCTGGTTTTTTTTTGTATATTAATTGGGTATTGAAGAATACAAAACAATTTTTTAAAGATCGATTTATTTATTAATTAATATCTATAAAAATGATGAAACAATTGTTGCAGAAAATGCACTTGGATGTGGTGTCCACGTTGGGGGTCACAATTTTGATCTGAAACAAAAAACACAAAAAGATTATTGATCGGTATATAATTGGCTTTCGTGCTATGGAGGCTTTTTTTTTTTTTTTTGCAAAAATGGCGCCGGTTTGAACAAAAAGTATCGATTTTAGCTTTTTTTTGGCAGTTTTTTTTACAAAAAAATAGGAAGATGTCAAAAAAAAAAAAAGCTTCCATAGCACGATAAACAATGACGTTAAGAATATTGTGTAAAAAATTCAACTCGATAGCTTTAAAACTCTGCCCTCCAAGTTGGACACCGTTTTGAAAAATGCTGTTTCGAGAAAAACGCGTTCAAAGTTTCGCTGTAGCTGTAGCGCTCCGTTGCCTTCTTCCAAGAAATGCTGTACAGTAACCGAAATAATCTGAATTTCGGCATGAAAATTTCAGGGAATATTCGGAAGAGTGTATACTATTCGATAAAGCAAAAAAAAAAAAATCGATTTTTTGAAAATTTCACACTGGAAAGCTCCCTTAAGGCGTTACCCCCACTTGTAGCGCAAAAAAAGGCCTTTTTCATGAATTTTTTTAAAGAAAACTACAAAACTTTTTTCATCGATCAATATACCATCTTAAAGAACACATCTTGAAGAACTTTCGGTAATTTTTTTATTGAAAAATATTACATTGTTTAGTGGCGAATGGCCGTCGAGAAATAATGTTTTTATATACACGGTTTGCGGTGACGGACATTGCGGCGAAGTGGATCATCTGAAAAAAAAATGCGGATGGATTTAGTCAAATATAAGTATAAACTAGTCTTTGATCGAAGGATTTTAAAAAATATTCATTTTTCACACAATGGCGGACAGTCAAAGTTAAGGCAGGATTCTACTTTGAAACCATGAAAAAAACGCTATTTTCGTGAATTTTTTCTGAGAATACTATTAAAGATATCGATATGGGGTTTAAACTGTTCAATAAATACACTCTTTAAGTACAGAAAAAAAATTTTTTTATGTATTTTATTCATTTTTTGTACACGTAAAATATGTTTAAAGCCAACGCCTCGAAAAGCAGGTACCGTTGCCGTGGTCGTGAAATCTTCCCGACGGATGGTCTGAAACAAAAAAATCAAATAGTTTCATGTTCAGTATGTCTTCAGGAACCGACCTAACTAGAATATTTTATATACGTGCAAAATTAACAAAATGGCGGCTAAAATACGAAAAAAAAAATGCGTTTTTTTGGGTCTTTTTTTGCAATAAGAAAATAGTTCTAATCAAAATTTTAAGTTGATTGTAGTTAGGTCGGTTGGTACACACATATAGAATAGGTGTTCCAAATTTCATAAGGATCGGTTCAGTACTTTTTGAGTTATCACGACCACGGTACTTGAAAATGTCGTTTCGAGAAAAACGCGTTTAAAGTTTTGGTGAGTGATAAATCGTAGAAAAAATTATCTTATCCTCAATCAGCGATGCGTGGGCTATACAGTATGCCTTCGACGTGTTCCAGGTGGGTGTTTTCATCCAATTTAGCCTTTTCAAAGTTTCAAAGTAGAATCCCGCCTTAATGGTTCGATTTTAACGAAAAAATAACGGCCGTTTTTTGGCTATAAAACGGCCATTTTTTTCGAAAAAAAAAATCGAACGATTAAAGACTTTATGTATTAAATAAGCCTGCAAAATTTCAAGAAGATCGGTTCATTAGTGTTCGAGTAATCTTGGTCACCGACTTCAGAAATGCCATTTTGAGAAAAACGCGTTTAAGGACTTACCCCCACTTGCGATTTTGAAAAAATCGATTTTTTTTATTACATTTTTTTGAAGTATAAGTATCTGAGAATATGTCCTGAAAAATTTCAAGTCGATCCGAACAAAATTGACTGAGATATGAGCGTTGAAAGAGAAGAATCCGTGAATTGAAGAACTGAAATTGAAACTTTAAACGCGTTTTTCTCAAAATGGCATTTCTGAAGTCGGTGACCAAGATTACTCGAACACTAATGAACCGTTCTTCTTGAAATTTTGCAGGCTTATTTAGTACATAAAAATGTAGTCTTTAATCGTTCGATTTTTTTTCGTTAAAATCGAACCATTAACTTTGACTGTCCGCCATTTTGTGAAAAATGAATATTTTTTTAAATCCTTCGATTAAAGACTAGTTTATACTTATATTTGACTAAAGCCATCCGCATTTTTTTTCCAGATGATCCACTTCGCCGCAATGTTAGTCACCGCAAACCGTGTATATAAAAACATTATTTCATTGACGGTCATTTGCCACTAAACGATGTAATATTTTTCAATAAAAAAATTACTGAAAGTTCTTCCAGATGTGATCTTCAAGATGGTCTATTGATCGATTAAAAAAGTTTTGTAGTTTTCTTTAAAAAAATTCATGAAAAAGGCCTTTTTTTGCGCTACAAGTGGGGGGTGGGGGGATAGATGAATCCAGGTATTGATTGAAGGAATAGTCGAAATTTAATTTTTGACAAAATGGTGCCTGTGGAAAGAAACAATTTCGATTTTCGGCCAAACTTTTTTCGTTAAGTCGTTGAAAAAAAAAAAAAATTATTATCAGAAATCTTATTCCTTCGATCAATCCCTAAAGAATACATCTGACAAGGTTGTGTTAAAATTGCAGACCGATCGGTTGAGCCGTTTTTCAGAAATCGTGCTCACCGACTTTGAAAACGCCGTTTTGAGAAAAACGCGTTTGAAGCTTCAACAGTCGTTCACGCATATCGACCGCTTGCTTTGTAGTGCTTAGAGCGTTCTTACAAATATGTGTGTATTTCCGAGAATATTCGCTGGATCGATTGGAAATTTTCAGGGAATATACTCACATATTTGTACATTCCGAAAATGCAATAAAAAAATCGATTTTTTGAAATTCCCAACTGCGTATAAGGCCTTAATAATTACACTTTCGAAATACATTTTAAAAAAAATTTCTGTATTTATGTAACCCAAACAAACTTTAAACGCGTTTTTCTCGAAACAACGTTTTTCGACGGCTTGTTGATAAAATCTTCGAAATTACTGAACCGCGATCCTTATGAAATTTCAACCACATATACAAATATAGCTATAGCAAATATCAAGGATTTCTTTAAATTTCGATCTTTACTATTTTTTTTTGCCAAAAGCGGTGAAAAACACGTTTTTTTGGTTTTTTTTCGATAAATGTCCGCCATTTTATTTTTGCATATATCAAAAATCGTATGATATGCACTATAGCCATTAACATACTGAATCTAAACGCGTTTGACTTTTTTGTTTCGGATGATCGATCTCCGAGATTTCATCAACAGCGCAGACCTACAATTTTTTTAGGAAATTTTTTTAACTACCATTTTCGTCTATAAATCGTGACTCAAATAAATAAGTAATTTTTTTAAATGTATTTATTAAGTGTAACAATTTTTATATCAATATCTATAATGTCAAAATATCAAAAAAATTCATGAAAATACCATTTTTTAGTGTCTAAAATGAGAAGACCCCTTAAATGAAATTTCCGCGAACTTTCCAACGTGTTTTAGTGTCGAGATATTTATTGAGATTGCACTATCCCCTTTTTTCCAAACCACCGTCTTTAATCGATATTCCTTTATAATTAGAATATTTATTTATTCATATAAATATATAGATATACATTGCCGGACAAAAGTTTGGGTACACTTGTCGAAATTTCTTACCGCACTAAAAGTTACATTGCGGACTAAGAAATGAAGACGATTGCCTTTCCGAAGCGGCGTTTCGAAGAGGACAGATTTGCCTTTATATTTCTTTTTTACAAAATTCTCTAGGATTTTTTTTCGCCCCGTTACGCACGCTCGAACGTGGCCATTTTTCGGCTAGTTTTTTTGCCGCCGAAAATGAACTGCAAAGCTTGGGGATAATTTTTTCCTCGATTTTTTTTACCGTTTTACCGTTTTTTTTTACCATTTACTCATTAATTCAATACTCATTCAATTCAATTCAAACTCATTCGATTCAATACATGTCAATACTCATTCATTCATTAATATTTATTCACAAATATTTTCCTTCGCCGTTAAAAAACTAGTCGGTCGAAAAAATCAATTCAACAAAAACCGTCGAAACGATGCTTAATCGTCAATGTACGATAATGCATTTCATTATAAAATTCCACGCCGTGTCATGGTAACGAAAACCAAAGAAAACGGCACCACGCGATGCCTACTTTGATTTATACACAATCGACAGCCTGCAAAATTATCCATTGTTATTTAAAATAACAGATTACAATTAATCATACACACTAAAGAAACAATCTCAAAACCCGGGACTATTTATCGCAATGTGTTGACGGAATTTCATGCCGACTGTTTTTTTTTTTTGCATTGTTCGTTACAGTTGAGCGTAATGTCGGCCGATTTTGCGGAAGAGCACTCAACGTCGACCCTCGCGGCCGAGAGAATAGACGCCGAAACGTCCGAGCGATTGCGTCTCGAGCGCGAACTCCAGGACGTCACCGAGGCAAACAAAAATCTTCAACAGGCGACCGAGCGTCTCGAGATGGAATTGCTCTATGCCCGAGCCGCCGATCTCAATGGACTCACGTCGGACATCGAGGATGGCGAGGACGGTGGTGTTTACAAACAGAGATACGAGCATGCCATACGGGAATTAGAGTTTACAAAGAGAAAAATGGCCCAACAGCACGAGGATGATCTTGAACAGCTCGTAGGACTCAAGAAGCAATTGGAGAAAAAGGTAATCCAGCACAAAGTTGAGAACACATAAATCAATCATATATATATATATATATGCACATATATAAAAAAACATTTATTTTTCGCCTTCCATTTTTAATTAAAATTAGAAGAATTGTCACGATCTTGAAATTTGCATCGTTGGAACATAACGACAATTCATTATTTTCGATTAATACATTTCTTTGGCTATGAAAATCACCGAAATACTTTTACGAATTTTCATTGCAGATTTAGGACATGTATATATATATATATATATATATCATATACATATATATATAGAAAGAGAGAGAGGACGTTATATTTTAAAAAAACATTTCTTTTTCGCCTTCCACTTTTAATTAAAATTAGAAGAATTGTCACGATCTTGAAATTTGCATCGTTGGAACACAACGACAATTCATTATTTTCGATTAATACATTTTTTCGGCTATGAAAATCACTGAAATACTTTTACGTATTCTCATTGGAGATGTAGGACCACAATTAGCAAAAAAAACTAGATTTTTTAGAGTAATTTTGAAAAAGAAATTAAAAAAAATCGTTCCATTCCAACCATGCAAATTTCGACGTTATGAATTTTCCCCTAAGGGAAAACAAGAAGAACACTGTTAGCTCCGAACGATAAATGAAGATTTCTCGAAAATTTGCTTTAATTCTACGATGTTTGTCCAAAGAAGAAACGTCTGGCAACAAATTGTGAAGGGTGCCTCGTTGTTTCTGTCTTTTTGTCCGTCGAGGCACCCCGTAATATTTGGGTGTCGGGTCCCGCCTGAAACAATAAATTACTTTCAACTGTAATCGGATACGAAAGAGCAAAAAAATGGGAATGTCGTTCATACGGCGTCTGATATATATACATATATCGGTTGAAATCGATCGATCGACGTGACTAGAAAACTATAGAACTTTAACAGGGAAAAAAAGTCGAAAAAATCTGAAATACTTCTGCTGCGTTGAAAATAGAGAAATAAAATTATCTCCTCTCTTGAAACTTTACCACAAACTCCTTAATTCTCGAGTTACGGTACTTAAATCATCCGATTTTTTCACTAAAAATAGGAGGTTTTGAAAACGAGTACCAGTCGTAAAAAAATAGTAAAAAAATTTCAACCAAAAACGCAATGCAGATAAATTTCTCCTCTTCAAAATGCCGTTTATTAAATTCATATATGTCAACTATCGGCGAAAGGGCATAAAAAATCGTTCCGGAACTTTCTTTAATTTTTGTCCGAACACTTTTCGCCGGTAGTATATATAAAATACACTGAGTGTTATATATAAAAAATAAATTGAGTGTTTATATATATATATATATATATATACACAAACACTCTTAATTTATTAATAGTCTTTTTCACTTCCATCTAACAAGTATCAGATATCGAAATTAGATGGAAAAATTGCGTTTTTCCAGCAGTAGAGAAAGTCAAGAGATCGAAATGTAAATAATTTTCAGTCGACTTTCACTATTTTATTTCGACTTGCGTTTAAAACGAGAACGTACGCCTCGAAGGTGACAAAATGAAATGAAATGTCGCAACATTTCGAAATTTCTTCGTGCGTGGAGGAAAAAAATGACTAAACATCCGGCGAACGGAGCCGAATGGCTTGGAGCTAGAAATAATCTGTCCGCGCGCTGGCGTCGAGCGTTGAAGCACGCTTGAAAACAAAGTTTCCGAAGGTGTATTTAGAGGACCCGGCCTGTGTATCAATAGAGTCGTAACAGTCGCGGTCCGCTTTTCCAGCCCAGCTTGCTTTAGCCAGCGTTTATTCCTGACCTACATCACTCTCCTGCCCGATCTTTCTCACGGGCGGGAATTAGAATAATAATGATAACAATAACGATGATGACGCGTAGTCATGAAGTCGTGCCCGCCCTCGTGAATATTCATATTGCGACCCGTGTGACGTTCAACTTACTTGTTTGTGTTTCGTGTTATTATTATTTTCGTAATTCGTTAATTAGCTCGCCGACGCTTACGAGGAGGTCGAGGAACAACGCCAGGTCGTCGGCCAGTGGAAGAGACGAGTACAGAAGCTGAACGGCGAGATGCACGATCTCAGACTTCTGCTCGAGGAACAGACCGCCAGGAACAATCTTCTCGAAAAGAAGCAGCGCAAGTGAGTTAGGCTGAAAAATAGTCGTTTTTGTACGATTTTTTTGTTCACTGGATTATTCATTTCGAATTTCGATAAAAACACGTATGTCATTAAGGCGTTACCCCCACTTGTAGAGCGCAAAAAAAGGCCTTTTTCATGAATTTTTTTAAAGAAAACTACAAAACTTTTTTAATCGATCAATATACCATCTTAAAGAACACATCTTGAAGAACTTTCAGTAATTTTTTTATTGAAAAATATTACATTGTTTAGTGGCAAATGGCCGTCAATGAAATAATGTTTTTATATACACGGTTTGCGGTGACCAACATTGCGGCGAAGTGGATCATCTGAAAAAAAAATGCGGATGGATTTAGTCAAATATAAGTATAAACTAGTCTTTAATCGAAGGATTTTAAAAAAATATTCATTTTTCACAAAATGGCGGACAGTCAAAGTTAATGGTTCGATTTTAACGAAAAAAAAACGGCCGTTTTTTGGCTAAAAAACGGCCATTTTTTTCGAAAAAAAAAATCGAACGATCAAAGACTACATTTTTATGTATTAAATAAGCCTGCAAAATTTCAAGAAGATCGGTTCATTAGTTTTCGAGTAATCTTGGTCACCGACTTCAGAAATGCCATTTTGAGAAAAACGCGTTTAAAGTTTCAATTTCAGTTCTTCAATTCACGGATTCTTCTCTTTCAACGCTCATATCTCAGTCAATTTTGTCCGGATCGACTTGAAATTTTCAGGACATATTCTCAGATACTTATACTTCAAAAAAATGCAATAAAAAAAACGATTTTTTCAAAATCGCAAGTGGGTAACCCCTTAATCATAGATTGAACTTATTGGGTGTAAATTTTTTATTCTAAAAAAATAGTAGTCAGAAATTTATGTATAAAAAATGTGCCAATACTGCAATTACGGAAATGTTGATTTTTTCGATTGAAAATCGGACAATTACAGCTAGAGTTATGATTCCGGCCAAGTCGAGAAAAAATTCATTTTGAGAAAAATGCGATCGAAATTTTTAGCACATCATTCCGCTACCCGCTCTCACTATATCGTCTGTACCTTGGTCAATTTTCAATATTTCAACTCGAACACTTTCTCACATTTTTTTGAACATCTTTACTTTGAGAAAATGCGAAAAAAAAGAATTTTTTAGCCGTCACATTGGTGTCCCAGCTAAAAAAAAACTATTCTTGGAACGTTCAGTGAATTCTGCGCTTGCGATTAAAATTAAACATTGATTTAATTTCACTCAATTTTTATTGGCAATCGTTAATCACGAATTTGCAATATTTTGTTTGGAATTTGCAAAATTCCAACGGATTTTTCCAACGACGCTAAAATCCACCCCGTCCCCGTAATATGGGATACTACGATCGTAAAGTATACAAAAGAAAGGTTCGAACGAGGCTCTGTTATGTCCGTCGTCTTTGTGCCGGCCACCGGCGACAGCCGGCGACTCGCTCTATTCTCATTTCAACCGACCGCAACAAGTGTCTTGGCCACGTGCCAGGCCATCGCGGGGTAATCGCGCTCGAAACACACGAGAGACGAGCTCTCTCACACACGACACGCGATAGAGAACACAAAGTAGTCGGAGGAGGAGGCCTCGTGCCAAATCTCCGGACATATCGAAAATTCAATGCCCCGGAATAGAAATCGCCGGAGGCGATCGATTCTCTTCCTCGCCTTCCCCTCCTACATCGTTTCATACCTCCCCTCCCCTCCCCGCCCGCCCTCCACCGTGTACGATGCCGATCCGTCAATCATCCTGACATGCTCAACGTTAATCGAATTCGGTTTAGGTTCGACGCTGAAACCCAAAATCTCATGGACGATCTGCGACAAGAGAAGGCACAGCGCGAACGCCTCGCACGGGAGAAGGAAATTGCCATAGCCGAGAAATTCACCGTTGAACAAAATCTGAGCGTAAGTGCTTTCATTCATTTGCCGTACATTAACTTTCAATGTGATTCTTAGTAAAATAAATAAGGGAAATTTGCTTCTTTGTATCGATGGATAACAATTGTAATCGAAACTATATTAAATTAATTCTATTTTGCAAGGAAATTGTTAAGGGGCTGCATCTACCTGGAGGCCAGAAAAAATGGCCATATTTGCGATTTTTTCTGGAAAACGGTTGGTCAGAAAGAAACGCATTTTTTTAAACCGCAAAAGTACATATATCGAGAGCCTTAAAAAAATCTCCAACAAATACAGAGAAACAACAAAAACATGGTCGATGTTGAAATTTTTTTCGCCGGGTTTGGCGGTGAACACTCCCCAGCTTAGACGGTCCGTCAGAAATCTCAAAACCAAACGGGTTATTCAAGTTAACAATAAATACGAGTCGTTGACGATCGTGGACTATTAAAATTATTATTTTTTTAACAACGTGGCGACGAATCGGGAACCTTACTGCCAATTTCTCCCGCTAGAGGGGGCGTTGTATTGTAACGTAAACAAAACATGACGTTCAGTGACATTCTCTTTGGTTTTGCCCGTCTTTCTGCGACTACTGTTGAATTTTCTTCAAATAATCCGTATCTCGTGAACAAATTGTGAAGAATGCATCAGAGTTGTGCAATCGGATGCAGAAACGAAGGCGTTCATTTATTTCCTAAAAACGAAAAACTTCGCAAGCAATGAGAAATTGCTATAAGTCGCGAGCACTTTACAGCCACAAAACATGCGAGGCTATATTCCGATCATTTTAGATCTGCAGACTATAGAAATGACGGATTTGTTTCAACTCAGTGTATAAACATAATATTTTTGACGTTATTTAGTTCTAAAAGTATATTTCGAAGTAGTTAATCATCATAACCTAAAAAATTCTAGTTGAAATATTTGCATTTTTTTAATCTTCTGGTATTATTTTATTACACAATACATACCTAGCTCATTTCGTTCTTTACGTGGATGAAACTGAGCCGGACAATATCGAACAAAGGGTTATACCTTCCCTGATTGGAACAAAACAGAAACTTTAAAGGATAAACAGAGAAGGAAAAGAGTAGAAGCCAATTTTTCTATTCCGGTATAGTCAAATATCCGCAATTATCGTCCATTGTGTCAATTCATATAATTTTAGTACAAAACAAACACCGTGAAAGTGTACCACGCACGTTCACAGCTTCTTTTGTTTACGTTACGCGTACGTGGCGTAAGGTTCCCTAGTGAAACTCGAGCATACAAAATCAATGAAAAATTTGTCATTTCTACGTAACTATTTAAAAATGAAGATCGGTTTTGATGAAGTGAGACCGTTGTCGGTGACCTTTAAACATTTTACATCGTTTCTCCTGTAAGTTCGGCAACTTTCCATCAAGTGGTTCTCGAGATAACATGTCCACCGACTTCGAAAACAGTGTTTCGAGAAAAACGCACTTAAAGTTTGAAGTTTTATGCTGCTATCGCTCCCAGGCGGACTGTTAGAAAGTCATTCAATTTGAGGAATATTTCAATGAAATTTTCAGAGATTGTAGCTAAAAGGTATCGACTAAAAATATTTCTGGAAAATGCAATTTTTCCCCTCACCTAGGTAGATGTAGCCCGTCAATCGAAAATTCTACTTTGGTGTCGTTTTGGCATTCAAATAAAATTCCACCATTATATATATATAGATATATAAATAATCTTTTTTCAGGATGCGAAACTCGAGATCGAGTTGCAAGAGGAGAGACTCCACACGCTTGGCCAAGAGCTCGAGGAGCTGACGTTCGGGGGAAAAACGGAGGAGGAGGTGGCCCAATTGAAAAAGGCAAAACACGAGCTCGAGAAGAAGGTGAAGGACCAGGAGGAGGAGCTCGACGATTTGGCGGGCCAGGTGCAGCTTTTGGAGCAGGCTAAGCTTCGTCTCGAGATGAGCATCGAGCAGCAACGCAAGGAGATGCGCAAAGAGATGCAACAACGCGACGAGGAGCTCGAGGACTGCCGTGGCAATGCCCACAAAAAGGTAAAAGCCCTCGAGTCTCAGCTGGAGAACGAGCACGAGGAGAGAACGATACTTCTGCGGGAGAAACACGAACTCGAGAGACGTTTGGTCTCCTTCGAGGAACAAGATCGCACGGATCGAGCTGCCGAAGCTGAAACTACTCAGAGGTACGGTCCAAAAACCCAAACTCCCTCCTCTCTTTTTTCTTCCCTCCGAATTCTTTCGTTCGATTCTAAATTCAATTTACATTTCGTAGGATTTGACGTTTTCGTGAAATTTCGACTGTTTAAAATTTTCTTCCAGGCTCAAGAGGGATCTGAAGAGGACACGAGCCCTTCTGAGAGATGCGCAGATCATGCTCGAGCGTTCGAAAGGCGATTCGACGGGTAAAGCGGCACTCCGGCAGCTGAAAAATCAGCTGGAGGATGCCGAGTGCGCGCGAGCGGTCGCGGTCAAGGCGAAGCAAGCCTTGGAACAAGAGTTGAACGAGACACAAGCCGCTCTCGAGGAAGCTTCGCGATCGAGATGCGAAGCTGAGGAACGAGCCAATGCCGCCAATCGAGAGAGAGCCGATCTCGTCTCGCAGCTCGAGGAGAACGAGGAAGAACTGGCTGAGGTGATGACAATATTTTTAAAAAACGACGCCTCATTGTTGTCAAATTTTCTTGGTTTCTGCTGTTTCCCCAAATTTTACATTTTCTCAATCAATTCGATACATTAAATTGAACTTAAGTAACGCTCGTCATGTTTCGCAGTGACCTGAATTCCTTATAATTTATGAGATTGAAGTTCGCGTAGTTGAAATGCAATGAAAATTACTATTTTTCAACTCCTGGAATGTCTTACTGCAAATCTTCGTTACGAAAGTCTCTCAAGGATTTTTGAAGTTGCTTATTTAGAGATTTAGAATCTTAATCTGCAACGAAGGATTCTGGAAAAGATTAAAAATGAGAAAATGAAGATATAAAAAGGAATTTTCATTGCATTCCAAGGATGCAAACTTCAAGACCATTATGATTTATGTAAAACGCGGCCATAGGGCCAGCAGAGGACCGCTCAACTTTTCTCTCTAATCTGATAAACCTTTGATTTGAAAAGCCAGAATACTTCGTGAAAAATTGGGTCAAAGTTTGCGTCATTGGAATGCCACGGATATCTTTTATTTTTATTTTAATTATTACTTCATTCACCCAGCAAACTTCAATGTCACGAAGATAGCATTTAGTTAGCATTTTCGAGTCAAATAATCACATTTAGTGCGAATCAGGTTGAGCAAATAAAAAACATTTTTCACGAGAGATTCTATCTGCCATATTTTCGACACCAGTGGAATAATGATTGATGTCGCGACGTTGAGGTTTGCATCGTTGGAGTGCAACGAAATTTTTTGTCCTCATTTTTTATCACTTCATTATCATTATTCAAAGCCTTATTTTCAAATTGGGGTCGTCGATTTCTGATAAGAATACGTAGAAACGTTTGAGCATTTTTCACGACCTATATCGGCAAAACAATTAAGTAATTTAAAAAGTTAAAAAAGTTAAAACAAATAATTAAAGTAATAAATTAATTACTTAATTTTTATGATTATTCAAAGCCTTATTTGCAAATTGGGGTCGTCGATCTCTGATAAGAATACGTAGAAACGTTTCCGCATTTTTCACGACCTATATCGGCAAAACAATTAAGTAAATAAAAAAGTTAAAAAGGTAATAAAAGTAAGTAATTAAAAAGTTCAAAAAAGTAAAACAAAACGTCATTAAAAAGATCAATTTTCCGTTGCGTTTCAACGACGCAAACTTCAATATCATCGCACGCCAATGAACGATGATCGGTGTTTGTTGAATACTTGTTGCATCATAAAGCTCAGAGTCATTAGCAAACTAGTCAAAAGTAATCAGTTCTAGCAGGTTACGTGACATGAAGCACCCACAACATTGAAATTTGCATCGTTGGGAAGCAACGAAAATGATTTTTCTTTCATTTCTCAAACTTCCTTAGGCAGATTTGAGCTACGAAAATCTCGCTAACAATTTTCAGGATTCTCAATTCGCGAGCTATAACAAACTTGCAAAACATTACTTTGGATAATAATGAAAATGAGAAATTGAAAAGAATTCTTATTGCGTCTCAACGCTGCAAACTTCAAGCCCATAAGCATGCACGCACTTGACGTTTATTCGTTGTTTTTTTTTTCCGTCACGTTTCTCGTTCAGGTATTGAAAAAATATCGCGCAGCCGTGCAACAAGTGTCGGGTGAGCAGGCGCAATTGCAGGAGGCGCAGGTCCAGATAGCCGCGCTAGAGGCGGAAAAAACGTCTCTGCGGGATCAACTCTCGGAGCTGAGTCAACGACTCGAGTCCGTCGAGCAGTTGGGCGATCCGACGGCCAACAGTCTCGCGACCAGACGACTCGAATTCCGCGCCAAGGAGCTCGAGAGCAAATTGGAACTCGAGCAAACGACACGGGCTCGTCTCGAGGTTCGTGCGATTCTTTCAGCCTATCGATCATTGTCGTATGATTATTATCGATTGATTAAAATATTTTTAACCACAATTGAAACGTTCTTTCGTCCGTTGTTTCATTCTTGGCCCCATTGATCGTCCGCACAATCAACAGACGCAAATCGCCAGGCTCAAGGAGTCCGTCGACAAACTCCAAACCGAAACGGCCCTGCTACGAACGAAGGAACAAACGGCGCAGGACGCGGCGAGACGATTGCAGAGGTCGCTGCGCGAGGCGAGAGACGAGTCGAGCGTTGTGGCCGCGCGCGAGCACGAAGCGACACGAGCACGAAGAGACCTCGAGAAAGCTCTCGAGGCAGCCGAGGCCGAGACCAAAGTCGCACGCGACGATCTCAGACTGGCACTTCAACGAATCGATGATCTACAGAGCGCCATACAGGGAGAACTCGATCTGGACTGCAGCGAGGAAGCAACCAGCGAAAATAGTGATAGGTGAGGTCGCCTCGTCCACTCGTTTGTATCGCGTTTGTCACGCTGTTGATGATTTCGTCGCTGGAACGCAACGAAAATTATTTCCCCCTTTATTTCTTTACTTTGATCGTTAAGAAAAATATATTTTTGCCAATCGTGTTGAACATTTTTAACGGGCTTGT
Organism: Ophion costatus; assembly: GCA_951751655.1. Classification (NCBI taxonomy): domain Eukaryota; kingdom Metazoa; phylum Arthropoda; class Insecta; order Hymenoptera; family Ichneumonidae; genus Ophion; species Ophion costatus. The sequence continues at coordinate 44,333,302 of OX632359.1, read as the reverse complement.
TCGCGAGTGGACATTTTTTTTTCCAGTCGCGTTTTTTTTCATAGTAAAGGGTATCATTTCAAGTATCTTTGGTGATTTTTTTATCGGGACATATTTATAAACGACGGAGATACTGTAAATTGGACAGACCGCTGTGCAAAAAAGGTCCTTCGCGGTGACCACTCCTGCTCGGGAACAAATCATCTGGAATACAAAAACCAAATGAATTTAGTTTTTGTACCGTATTATCTAGTCTTTAAGGCCTTGGGCCACGGTAACGGGTATAAAATCATGTGCGAATTTGACAATTTTTTTTTCGTATGAATATCAAGCCGTTAGAAAATATATCTTTTTTTTTCGATGTACAAAATGGCCGAATAATATTTGCTTTTGTTATCTTTTTTTAGGCGCTCCGCGACCTGACATTTAGCATCCACAATTTTTTACCTAGAACAAAAAAGAAAAATTCTCGTCAATCTACTTTAGAATACCTAGAGATGTATGTACGGAATTGGGAAAAGATTGTTTTATTCGAAAGTTGTAGGTATTTGAACTTAAGAAATGAATTTTCAGTGAAAGATTTCGTTACAACTGCTCATAAAATGAAAGGTGTTCGATTAATCAGAAATTCCGTACGTGCTTCTCCGCGAAATGCAATTAGGAACGTAACTTTTAAATTTGAAGTAAATCGAGTGAATATTGTTGAAGTTATTTGTCACGCCAATTGGAAGAAAGCTGTTTCGAGAAGTTTCGAGTAGTCGGCCATTTTTTATATCGAAAAAAAAAGATTTTCTAACAGCTTGATATTCATACTAAATAGATGTGTAATTAATTTTGTGAGTAAGGCACTTTTTCGTACGAAAAAAATTGTTAAATTTGCACATGATTTTATACCCGTTACTGTGGCCTAAGGCCTTAATCGAAGAATTCAATAAAATAATGATTTGTGGGAAAAAAATGGTCGCCCATCGAAAGTGATCGTCGAAATTGCGGTGAAAAACACACACTATTTTCCGTGATATAAAACAAGTGTGCATTGTAAAAGAAAATCCTTCGGTTAAAGACTGCCTTTTGATGTACGAAAAATGTCTGCGAAATTTGAAGCAGATCGGTTTAATCGTTTTTGTGATATTTCGATCATCCATTCTGAAAAAGTCATTCCGAGAAAAACACGTTTAAACTTTTACGTCCGGTATATACGTACGTTCGCCGGACCAACCTGTAAACGCTCATAACTCCCCCAATTTTCAACGGACCGACTTGGACATTTTCAGAGAATATTTTTGAAAGGTTATATTATAAAAATCCGTCGAAAACGAAAAATCGATTTTTTCACAAATTCCAACTAGGTGTAATCCCTTAATAAGGATCCCTGAAAAACGTTGGAGTGATTTTTGTATTCCAAATCCGACGAAAAAAATTTGTTGGCGATGCCGAAAAAGTTGAACTTGTTCGTTGCGTTCCGACGATACAAACGTCAAAGTCATTGTGTATTGCGGTACGCAATAAAAAAAGACGACAAATGAATAAGATTGCATTTTTTCAAATAGTAATTATTCTGCTTCGCGCGATGGATGAAAAATTGCGACGGGGGAGTTTCCGCGAGGAAAAGAAAAAAGTTCGACATTGAAATCGACGCAGACCTCTCTTAAGGCGTTACCCCCACTTGTAGCGCAAAAAAGGCCTTTTTCATGAATTTTTTCAATGAAAACTACAAAACTTTTTTAATCGATCAATATACCATCTTAATGAACACATCTTGAAGAACTTTCAGTAATTTTTTTATTGAAAAATATTACATTGTTTAGTGGCAAATGGCCGTCAATGAAATAATGTTTTTATATACACGGTTTGCGGTGACCAACATTGCGGCGAAGTGGATCATCTGAAAAAAAAATGCGGATGGATTTAGTCAAATATAAGTATAAACTATTCTTTAATCGAAGGATTTTAAAAAATATTCATTTTTCACAAAATGGCGGACAGTCAAAGTTAATGGTTCGATTTTAACGAAAAAAAACGGCCGTTTTTGGCTATAAAACGGCCATTTTTTTCGAAAAAAAAAATCGAACGATTAAAGACTACATTTTTATGTATTAAATAAGCCTGCAAAATTTCAAGAAGATCGGTTCATTAGTGTTCCAGTAATCTTGGTCACCGACTTCAGACATGCCATTTTGAGGAAAACGCGTTTAAAGTTTCAATTTCAGTTCTTCAATTCACGGATTCTTCTCTTTCAATGCTCATATCTCAGTCAATTTTGTTCGGATCGACTTGAAATTTTCAGGACATATACTCAGATACTTATACTTCAAAAAAATGCGATAAAAAAACGATTTTTTCAAAATCGCAAGTGGGGGTAACCCCTCAAACCGAACGATAGCAAATTTTGACTCCAAAAAGTGGCAATGGCCGTAAAAATATTTCCTATTTCTAATATAAAGCGATGAGAATGAACAATAATTGGGAAAAAAAACTTCAAAAGGTTTCCCAAGACAAATTACTTTATTCCGGCATAATCGTATTCACCGTTATTGTATTTCGTATGAGAATTGTAACCTTTCGCCTAGCTAGTTAACCCAATTTTTGTTTATCGTTCGTTTCTTTCCAGCGATTGATCCATATCGCCGGAAGAACCCGGCCCGGAAGTTGAGAGCACGTAGTAACGAGCGGGGAAAAAAAGACGGCGCGTCGACGCTTCACGATCGAAGCTGCGCCCGTGAGCGTTGAAGCAATGATTCCCGTGTCGAGCATCGAGTGACAAACCAGTCTTTCACCTTCGTTTTGCTTTTTTTCCGTCACGCGATCATACGATCGGAATTCACGTCAACGAACATTCGAGATCGCGCGGAGTAAAAGGATACACGTGGGCTCGACGAAAAAAAAAAGAAAAAGAAAACGAACAATCGAAACGCGTACACGTCCAAGTGACTCGAGTTTCTCCTACCGTCATCGTCTTTTTATCTCGTATCTTAAACGATTCATTTTACGCTGAGAACCAAGACGGAAAAGGGGAGAAAAAAGAAACGAGGAATTTCGACCGGTCGGGCATCCATGAATTGGCGCGTACGTAGCGAGCGTCGAACACGAGAAACGCCGAAATCTCAGCAGTGGTGCGAACAACGCCCTTCGACGGCGAAGAAAAAACAACAGATCGTCGAGACAAACGCGAAAATTCCCTAAAGCAAAAAAATCCCAACAGCGTACGGAGCAGTGGGAGGAGAATGCTTTTTTACCGTGCTAATGTTTTTTTCCTGCCGAGGCTGCTTGATAAGAAGAAATATCGCATTCTTCGTGTCGTTTGCTGCAAGAGTCGGAGGAAGAGAGAGACACATCGTCGGGGTTCGAAGGGGGGGTACAAGAGACTACGAGGGGAGTGGGGAAGACGAGGTGCCCTTTTTTTTCGAAATCTGCTACTCGAGACGAAAGCCAGCACAGCTCCGGGAACGATCGAGAAAAAATTATCACGAATTATTTCGCTTATATAAAGAAAATCCATTGAAACGAAGTATTTTTTCTTACTTTTTCCTCGACCGATGGGCAAAGGCTCGCTCGGGCTTTTTTTATTCGTTTAAATCAAATTCTTAGATGGATTTGGTGCTACAGTCCCCCTTGAGCATTCCTTGAACTGCCGCGTACTCTTTCTTTCTCTCTCTCGGAGGAACGACGAAGATTCGCGTCTGTCGAGAGTCCCAAAAGTCTTCCAGTGCAAACTCGGACAGAACGAAGAAAAAAGAAGCACCTCGAACGCGTGTCTTTTTTCATTCTTTAAGCGCGCTAAGCGCATTTTCGCATGAACAAAGGATAAAAAATTACCTCTGCACTATTATCCGACCTTTGTAACGATATACACGATTGTAGAGGTTAAGAGAAAGAAAAAAACATTTCGATGCTATAGATTTATAATAGAGAGCCAACAGAGACAACACGCGTACACGTACATACGACAGACAGCAAATAAAAGAAATACGAGAAAAGCAAAAGAATATTCATTATTGCGCATACAACCACAAGAACACGAACTAACACATGGAATAAAGACACGTCGCTTTCACACGTGTATACGACGATTATTATTGACGTTTTCCGGTCGTCTCGCGGTCATCGAATACTTGTAAAAAAAAAAAATAATAATAACGTCGCGATTCGCCGTGAAAACTCGTCAAAAGTGTTTTGCATTTCGTGTATGGAATTTATGTAACTTATTGCTTTGTAAAATGCAGATCTTATTTAATTAATGTGACTTCGTTATTATTGGAATTTGAGAAGAAGAAAAAAACACCTGCCCTATTTCCATGATAACTTGTCCTTCTTGTCGCGATATGGAGCGACAAATTTTATTATTTTTAATGGGTCTCTTCCATTCAATTATCTCTGGACCAGCTACCTATAATGTGGCAATGTGAGCTGCCCTCTCCGACGATATACATCGCGATGAACTGAAATAAGATTATTGGTACTTGAATTTTCTTCTGCTCGTGAGCAACGCTTTCATCGATGGGTACCAACACGATGGATGTTTCCAATGTTGTTTTTTACGTTAATGGCCTTTTTCTACTCCTTACCTGTGACGTTTGACGGCCTTTTTTTTACTTCATGACTACTCAAAGATTTTATTATTGTTATTTTTTTAAATTTTGTATATTCGATTATGTTTCTAATTACTACTATTATTATTATTAATAATGATTAAATTTGATTAGAATGGTTTTTTCTTTAATTTTCTTTATTTCTTGCATTCCCTGCGTTCCCTTGCGGGTTTCTTTTATCTATTACCTTCTCAATTGAACAATTTCCAATCGCTCCCTACCCGCACTTCGCTAATCTAACCTAATTTTTCTAACTAAATTAACATTGTTAATACCAACAATAATAATATGATATTATTATGAAATAATAGTAACAATAAATTTAAGAAATTAAAATAAATAAAAAAACAATATTTTATTATTATGAAATACTAGTAACAATGAATTAAATGAATTTACTAATATGATATTATTACGAAATAATAGTAACAATAAATTTAAGAAATTGAAATAAATAAAAAAACATTATTTTATTATTATTATGAAATACTAGCAACAATGAATTGAATAAATTTAAATAAATTTAAATAATATTTTGTTATTATTCTCATTCTGATATAGCTGCGTCGGGCAAAGATCCCGTCGCCTCACGAATATTTGGGATACAGAAATTCCAGTCTAACAACTTTTCATTGGACCGGTATTATTTCGCCAACAAATACATCGAAAATAAAACAGATAATACGAAAATGTATATGTAAAACAGCTTTATAAACTTTAGACATGATCTTTTTTTAGATTTTTTGGTCCAGAAATGTTCTTGTAATTATGAGTGCGTTTTAAACGAGACAGAAAACGTTTGCATAATCATCAATATCCAGATAAATCATCATAATCAACGGGAGTCATAAAGATGATGTTGGAGTTTGCATCGTTGGTGTAAAACGAAGATTTATTATTTTTTTAACTGTTCAATTTTCTTTTAGCCGTTTTAGGCTGTGAAAGTCACTCCAACGTTTTATCGTATTCTTTTTAGACATACAGGACCTCAATTTTCAAAAAAGGCTCTCGATTAAGGCGTTACCCCCAATTGTAGCGCAAAAAAAAGGTCTTTTTCATGAATTTTTTTAAAGAAAACTACAAAACTTTTTTAATCGATCAATATACCATCTTAAAGAATACATCTTGAAGAACTTTCAGTAATTTTTATATTGAAAAATATTACATTGTTTAGTGGCAAATGGCCGTCAATGAAATAATGTTTTTATATACACGGTTTGCGGTGACCAGCATTGCGGCGAAGTGGATCATCTGAAAAAAAAATGCGGATGGATTTAGTCAAATATAAGTATAAACTAGTCTTTAATCGAAGCATTTTAAAAAATATTCATTTTTCACAAAATGGCGGACAGTCAAAGTTAATGGTTCGATTTTAACGAAAAAAACGGCCGTTTTTTGGCTATAAAACGGCCATTTTTTTTCGAAAAAAAAATCGAACGATTAAAGACTACATTTTTATGTATTAAATAAGCCTGCAAAATTTCAAGAAGATCGGTTCATTAGTGTTCGAGTAATCTTGGTCACCGACTTCAGAAATGCCATTTTGAGAAAAACGCGTTTAAAGTTTCAATTTCAGTTCTTCAATTCACGGATCCTTCTCTTTCAACGCTCATATCTCGGTCAATTTTGTTCGGATCGACTTGAAATTTTCAGGACATATTCTCAGATACTTATACTTCAAAAAAATGCAATAAAATAATCGATTTTTTTTTAAATGGCAAGTGGGGGTAACCCCTTAAGGCCTTAGGCCACAGTAACGGGCATAAAATCATGTGCAATGTAACGATTTGTTTTTTCGCATGAAAAAGTGATTCACTCATAAAATTAATTACACATCTATTTAGTATGAATATCAAGCTGTAAGAATTTTTTTTTTCGATGTACAAAATGACCGACTACTCGAAACTTCTCAAAACAGCTTTTTTCCAACAGGCGTGACAAATAACTTCAACAATTTTCACTCGATTTACATCAAATTTAAAACTTACGTTCCTAATTGCATTTTGCAGAGGAGTACGTACGGAATTTCTGATCAATCGAACATTTTTCATTTTACGAGCAGTTATAACGAAATTTTTCACTGAAAATTCATTTCTTAAGGATGTTGAGTCCCAAATCGCAAATGATAATAAAATTCCGAAAGTTTGGTACGTTTTTGTATGAAGTATTTCAGAGGTCGTGTTAAAAATTCACGACAATTAGGAAGCTCGTTATTGAAGAATTAACATTCACAAATTAAATGTCGTCTTATGGAAACTGATGTAACTTTGCAATAAGTTTTTTTTTTTGACCTCTCAATTTTGTAATATCTACAATATACTGAAAGCAACGGAAACAAAACGAAGTTTATTGACAAATTTGTTTTTTTATTCCTTTTAAAAATTGTTCTTGACAAAATGTTAATTTTTTAATAGCGAGCTTCCTAATCGTCGTGAAATTTTAACACGACCTCTTAAATACTTCGTACAAAAACGTACCAAATTTTCCGAATTTCCTTACGCTAACTTGCAAACTTCATGCAAACTTCAACATCTCGATTATTATAAAAATGACGAAATAAAAAGTAAACAAAGAATCGTTGCATTTCAACGATGCGCACTTCAACAACATCTCGATTATTATAAAAATGGAGAAATAAAAAGTGAAGAAAAAAAATCGTTGCATTTCAACGATGCGAACTTCAACGTCATGTCATGGTGAGCATAATTTTTTTTTTTCATATATTTTATTTTCTAGTCATGCTGATAATCTGCTATCAACGTAAAAGACGAGAAAACTCAATTATCCCAATCGTAAATCGAATTTATCAAGTGGCTGCGCGTGAATGTGTGTTTTAATGCGATTAACGAAAGTGCATGCCCCTCCGGCTTTCAGTGAAAATCCCTCATCCATATTGCATCGCTTTATGGGTGAGAATTTTCCGCGATACCCTCGCCCAGTATCGTGTGCGATAACCACAAACCGATGAACGCTAATCTCTGGAAAAAATGACCGTGCAGATTGGATTGTACAGTGGATATGGTAGTTCGACCATAAATCAGCGCTTTTCACCATTTCCACCACTCGACAAAATGCATATCGTCCGATAAATTTTTATCGAGTGCCAACGAATTACGCGAATCATACTTTTCGTCTTTCGATGCGAAGATGACAGAGATTTTTTTAGCGCCCGTCGTAGTTTGACTGTTACACCAATAATGGAAAAGCGATCGAGGTAGAAATATTTGGACGTTTCGAAAAAATTGAAAAGGTTTCATTCGTACAATTTTCAATCGCAATAGAAATATTTCATTATTGTTTTTCAAACGCGGCAGAAACATTTCCACGGTTGAAGAAAAACTGAGAAGGTTTGCGGTTTATATCAGGCATCTAGAGTCATTTGGTGTCAATTATTAGATGAAAATGTGGCCAGCGTGTCGTCTCCATAAAGCACCGTATAAATAACACGATTCTTTGGAGTCGTAATTTTTCGTTAAAAGTTCGGTAACATGGCTTGAAGTTTTGTCAGTACACTGAAATGTATTTTCACTTGATCATACACGAAAATCATGATCTTGAAGTTCCCATCGTTGCAAAGCAGCGAAAAGAATTCTTTTCTCGTTGATATCGTAATTTCTTTTCGGCCGATTCGGGCTATGATATACTCTCCGAATTTTTACACGTATTTTTATTACACATTTGCTCAACGTGAAAAAAAGGCTTCCGATAAGAATAAAAAATTACGAAATAACAAAAAAATCGTTGCATTCCAACAATGCAAACTTCAACGCAATCGAAAATCAGCTAATTGTTAAATATTCGGGTTCGTGGAAGGAATGCCTTATTAATCCGCCCAGTACGTAATATAATCCGCTTATTGAAGTTCCACATTTTTAGAGTTATTCGTTTTAAGGGGTTACCCCCACTTGCGATTTTGAAAAAATCGATTTTTTTATTGCATTATTTTGAAGTATAAGTATCTGAGAATATGTCGTGAAAATTTCAAGTCTATCCGAACAAAATTGACTGACAAGGAATATCCCTCAGGTGACACCCTTCGATTTTGTTGAAATTTGGATATGTTATAAAGCACCGAAAAGTAAGCGATACGTATTTTTTTTTATCGGCGGAAAAACGGTTTTAAGGGGTGAAAGGCGCCCTCGAAAATAGGGGTGTTTTTCGTTTTTCGTCGATAATGGTATCGTTCTCATCTCCAATGTATAGTACATGAAAAAATAAACATTGTTGCAATTGGAATTTTTTTAATATCTCATACCGTTAAAACGTTATCGACGAAAAACGAAAAAACATCCCCATTTTCAAGGTTGCGTTTCACCCCTCAAAACCGTTTTTCCGCCGATAAAAAAAAAACGTGTCTCAAAATTTTTGATGCTCTATCACATATATGAGTTTCAACAAAATCGGAGGCGGACACCTGAGGGATGTTCCTTGTGAGATATAAGCGTTGAAAGAGAAGAATCCGTGGATTGAAGAACTTAAATTGAAACTTTAAACGCGTTTTTCTCAAAATGGCATTTCTGAAGTCGGTGACCAAGATTACTCGAACACTAATGAACCGATCTTCTTGAAATTTTGCAGGCTTATTTAATACATAAAAATGTAGTCTTTAATCGTTCGATTTTTTTCGTTAAAATCGAACCATTAACTTTGACTGTCCGCCATTTTGTGAAAAATGAATATTTTTTAAAATCCTTCGATTAAAGACTAGTTTATACTTATATTTGACTAAATCCATCCGCATTTTTTTTTCAGATGATCCACTTCGCCGCAATGTTGGTCACCGCAAACCGTCTATATAAAAACATTATTTCATTGACGGCCATTTGGCACTAAACAATGTAATATTTTTCAATAAAAAAATTACTGAAAGTTCTTCAAGATGTGTTCTTTAAGATGGTATATTGATCGATTGAAAAAGTTTTGTAGTTTTCTTTAAAAAAATTCATGAAAAAGACCTTTTTTTGCGCTACAAGTGGGGGTAACGCCTTGAATATGTGTAAAACGTAAAATGTATGGAAATTGAATACAACGAATTTCTCAACGACGATATCTCGTATGCTCCTGTATTTTTTAATTAATTTACCGCGTAGGTATTCGCACACTTTTTTCATCAAAATTGCCAAAACGACTGACACAGCCACCCACCCACACACACCCATACACATACACATACTCGAATAGAAAACAGATATGCGACTCTGATAAACTCTCTGGCAATTGACTGGAATTGACATCAATCGGAAACACAGTCTCTTTTGAAGTAACTCCGTGGCAATCGAGTGAATTAAAGGCCGCAGTTCTTCGTCTCTAACGTTCAGTTCACGACGTAGCACTTCAAAATGAAAATTAAATACTTTTAGTACACAGAGCTCCATGAAATGGTTACAAGTGTAATATTTTGAGTGACAAAAGTGTCGTTCTATCGTATTGGAATGTGAACAAACGTGTTTTTAATACGAGCAGCAATAAGAACGTGAACACGTGGCTGCGAACAATGACAATACGCCTTCATTTGTCGATCGAGCTCACTGGATTATCTCAATACGCGTGCAAATCCTCTCTCGAGTTATTCCTCGCTCGTAAGCACAAATCCGATTTCCGCATCGTCATTATCCTCGTTAACGACAATTCGTTATTTAATTTATTTCGAATTAAAATGCATTTCGAAAGTGATACTTGGTATCGGTGTTTGGTGCCAGTATTTTGGTTTGGTTATTCTACAGGTACGTGAAGGTAAATCAAAAAATGCTCATTAATTGAAATGGACCGTGAATATTGGGAACGCCGAAATAATATAATTACGCTTTGGTGCAATCAGCACGAGGGTACGTTTAAACGCTTTGACGCACACATGAAAGAATAAATTCAACGCGGGTATAGTTACGTTTTTCACGATGTTGAAGTTTGCATTTTTACTACTATTCAAACGCTTTTTGCAGTTTTAGGTTACGGATCCTCAATAAGAATCTTCAAAAATATTTCCGTGACATTCGTAGCCTAAACGTGCCAAAAATAATTAGGCTATACAAAAAAATATTTCGTTGCGTTCCAACGATGGAAACTTCAATACCATGCAAACGAAGCGTAATATTGAGCAAAGAGATTGAATATGAAATAACCGGTGGACTCAAATATAAACGTAATTTACATATTATATCGTCCTTCTTATCGCTTCTGTATTAGAGACGATCCGTCAATGCTCGAATTGTTGACATTGACGATAAAAAAACGAGGGTAAATTAACTGTACGTTCACGAGTACTTTCAGTTTAGTTCTACTACCGATCGCGAAAAGTCTCGCGATCTTTCCGAAAAATGTTATTATCTCGTCGACAGAAAACTCGAAAACGTTAGAAAAATAGATCTGTTTCGATATAAAAATATATAAATGACAATAAAAATCACAATTGCGGGTGAGTAATATTATTCAAAAAATTGTATTTACCGGAAAATGGGAAAGTCCCTCTGCCTGTTTTATTATTTGACCCGTAGTCACCATACAGGTGCAAATTACGGTGTTGAAGTTTGCAACGTTGGAACACAACGAAAGTTTTTTTAAAATAATTTATTTTCCATATTCCTATCATTGTGGTAGATCTTTTTTTTATAGACTTATATCATAGATTGCTGGAGAAATATTTTGAAAAATGGTTGAAGGATTTTCGTAGGTAAAATTCACTGAAAGATATGAAAGAAATTCAGAAATATTATATATCGGATACTTTTCGATTATTATACGAAAGTGACAGAACTTTGAAAATGGAAAATCCCAAACCATGTGGTATGCGTGTACCCTCAATTGATGTGTGGTAACTGAAGGTTGACATGTACGTTTTTGAAAACACTCGTCATTTCACGGAAATGAATTTCATACATATGTTTTTCGTTGCACCCAAAACGTCATACGTATGATGTATACTTCAATCTTTTAGAATTGCCATGGAATTTTTTCTTATTCGCTGGTCATAAACAACTTGCCAAAACTTGATTTCACGATAAAACTGCAGACTCGAGATTCTTCTATTTTTTCATATTGACATGACGTTTCGAAGTTTACTCACTTAGGCTGCTTCATAAAATGTGCCTGGTGTGAGAAATGTGTATGTTTCAAATGTTTCTACGATGAATATCGCCCTAAAAATGGTAAAATTATTTCTGACAACGAATAAAAAGCAGCGTGTACAATTAATTGCAACAATTTTCGGAATTATTACTTTCATTGAAAACTTCACCTAATTATTGAGAGTACAAATGAGTCTCCGTCGCTTGACAAAAGATTGCCCCACCAGGAGGTTATGGTTGAAATTGTCAGATGTAAAACGTCATATCGTAAAGTTCAGTAAAGATTTTGTATCAGGATCGCATAATTGAGATTGGCAGCAATTCTTCTCTTCATTCGCCACCCAAGATTCGTAATCTTCCATCGTACCTTAACGATTCAATAATTATTATACATCACTTACGACGGCCAGGATGGTTTTTTTTTCTTCCAAATATTTGCAAAAATTTAGTTTGCTTTTATCCATTGTTAGAAATGGTTTCCGTTAGTGCTGAATAGCCAAAAAAATGACATCACCCGTGAACGTCATGCCCATCTAACCTCACGTAAAATTACATCCATCGAGCTATTTATTATCTCGGGTGTTTTATGATGAAAAAATGTCAAAAAAATCGCCAATCTCAGTACAGTCCAGACAATGACATATATATTTTTTCAAATGCAATCTTGGATTTTGGCTAACGCTCCGACCCCCTTAAAGTGATCTTCATAGACCGTTTCGTCGTTTCGAATCCGCGTCGGACCATTTCTTCCGCGCGTCTCTCAACGTTTAAATTAATCCCCTTAAGGTGAGGCTTTGCCTGCTCGCAATTAGCGTCCTCGCACTCCGACCGTCTTGGGTTTGTCTCCCGTGCCGCGATGCATTCTTCGCCGTGTAATTATAATTACTAATAACAAGATTAAGGTCAATTGGACGCGTCGCGAAGTGAGCGTGTGTCTGGCGATCTCAGTCCCTCCTTCGTTTTCCGTTCGATGGGGATTAACAATGACGAATAAATAGAATGAATCAACGTGCGACGAGAATCGTACGAAGATTCTTCGCGGATTGTCGACTCGCGACAGCCGCTGAAAAGTGTTCGGTGCAACGAAAAATGGCGCAACGGGGCGTCGAGTTTTCGTCAGCCGTCTCACCCAGTGAGCGAGGCGACATTTGAAAAACAGCAATAACCATGAAAGTAAGGCACGGGGATAAAATTATGTGCGATTTACTGAATTTAAGATACGGTTATTTTTTTTTTCTATTCGTCACGATCTTTGGCGTTTGTTGAACGTATCAAAAATTATTTTTTGATATTTTTATTTCCTTATTTTGATTATTTCACAAAAACTTTCTTTGCACATTTATATTCTAGGTCTCTGAATGAGCGACTCAAAAAATGATTGAGGAATTTTCGATGATAGTCGTCATTATTAATTGCCATTACTATTAGTATTGTTTGTTTGGGTCACGATCTTTTCGGTCTACTCGTCACGATCTTTTCGGCGTTTGTTGAACGCTACAAAATATATTTTTTGATATTTTTGTTTCCTTTTTTTGAATATTTCGTAAAAATTTTCTTTGCACATTTATATTCTAGATCTCGGAATAAGTGACTTAAAAAATTATTGAGGAATTTTAGATGATAGTGGTCATTATTAATTGTCATTACCATTATTATTGTTTTTTGGATTTTTTTTGGGTCTGTTTGGGTTTGTTTGGGTTTGTGTGAGTCATGATCTTTTCGGTTTAGTCGTTACGATCTATGTGGCGTTTGTTAAAGGCATCAAAAAATATTTTTCGATATTTTTATTTCCGCATTTTGATTATAACACAAAAACTTTTTCCTCATTTATATTCTACATCTCTGAATAAGCGACTTAAAAAATGATTGAAGAATTTCAGATGATAGTAGTCTTTATTAATTGTCGTTACAATTGGTATTGTAACGACAATTGATAATAATAATCGATAATAACAGTCATAATCATTGATAAATGAATGAATGAATGAATTAATTAATTAATTAGCTTATTTATTTATTTATTTATTCATCAATTATTTTGATTGTTTTTTTTTTATTAAAGGTGAAGTTCGCATCGTTAGAGCACAAAAAAAAATTTTTTTTTCAGATTTTGATTACCTCATTCTCATAATTTTACAAAAAATTTTTTTTTCAGATTTCGATTACCTTATTCTCATAATTTTACAAAATCTTTTTTTTCCCATTTGTATTTTAGATCTCCGAATAAGCGACTTAAGATTGATTGAGGGATTTTCGTAAATAGGTATCATTAATTCTCATTGCTATTGGTATTGTTAATTAATTGATTAATTGGCAAGTAATAATAACTAATTAATCAAAACAATCAGTAACTTAATCGGCAATAAGCCGCAATATCAGCAAGTAATAACAATTAAAAATAATGATCGAAAATAACAGTCATAACAATTGATAAATCAATTAATGAACTTATTTATTCACTTATTCATCAATTATTATGACTATTATTATTATTATTAAAGTTGAAGTTTGCATCGTTTAAACACAACGATAGATCTTTTCGATATTTTTATTTCCTCACTTTGATTATTTTAGAAAATCTGTTTTTGCACATTTATATTCTAGATCGCTGAATAAGCGACTTGAAAAATGATTGAGGGATTTTCGATAATAGTCATTATTAATTATCATTACTACTAGTATTGTTAATTAGTTGATTAATTGCCGAGTAAAAATAATTAATCAATCAAAAGAATTGGTAAGTTATCAATAATAAACAGCAATGTCAGGAGGTAATAACAGTCAATAATAATAATCGACAATAATAGTCGTACTAACTGATAAATCCATGAATGAATGAATTAATTCATCTTTATATATCATTATTATGGCTCTTATTATTAAAGTCGAAGCCTGCATCATTGGAACGCAACGAACATTTAAAAAAAGTCTTTTGATTTCCTCATTGCGATCTTTTACAAAATCTTTTTTCCCACATTAAAATTCTAAACCTCTGAACAACCGACTCCGAAAACGATTGAGGGATTTTCGTAACGAAGGTTTGCCGGAAGAAATCAGAGCAAATGAAAAAAAAACGATTTTCGTTGCATTCCAACGAAGCAAACTTCAACATCGTGCCGGACGAAGTTAGGGAAAGCCGAGCGCGATCACGGGACTGGGAACTTTGTGTGTGGGAGCCTCGTGCCACGTGTTATCTCGCCACAATAACGCTAAGATATGAACGTGTCTCGCGTAGCTAACCGTTTTGCCAGTTGCGGCGCTACTGAGATTATAAATATACAAAACGTACTAGACCGGACTGGTAGTCACGCTGACGCATTCTCAATTTTATATACAATCGAATAGAGTGGAAAAACAAACGTGCATACATACTTTCGTCGTGGTGTTCTCACAGTGGCACGAGATCGTGCACACACAACGCACGGTTTACGCGCGAATGTATCGAAAACCCGCGCGTCGTGTGATTCCATACTTTGCATGCACGTACGTGGATATAGACGAAATAACGACGCAGGAGGGAAGACAGGTCATCATGGCGACAACAACAGACGCTCTGGTGAGCGTTGAAACAAATAAACAGACAAATAACTTTTCCCAAACGTCTACCACGTGATCTTAGTCAACTCGACATGAAGTAGAGACGTGAACGTAATCGTTCCGTAAATATACGCGCGAGTCAGCATTTAATGAAACGCGCGTTTGCCGAGATTGCCAGTGTTGAGGTTATGGAGAAGGAAAACGTGACTTTCCCGATGCTCGGCGCATGCGCCACTATGCGCGTATCGTGTATCAGTTTCGAAATGCCTTTTCAAACATGTTAAGCTTTGAACGGGGTAATGATGCATGAGTTTGTGCACTCTGATGAGTATACTTTTCGCTCGATTGTCGGAAATTCACGATAAATGGAAACGACAAATGCGGGAGGGATAAATATACGTAGGCTTGCAGTTTGCATCGTTGCGATGCAACGATTTTTTTTTGTTGAGTCTCTTATTTTTATTATATCGAATATCGTATTTTGTAGATTTGCGTTCTGGGTCGCTAAATGAGGAATCTAAAAAGTTATCGTACAATTTTTATAGCTCAAATCTGTCGAAGATAATTTGGGAAATTCAGCGAAAAAATATTTCGTTGCACTCCAGCGATGCTAACTTCGATATCATTGACTTATGGTAAAATGACGTTTTTCATAATGGACACTGTTTCATCGAAAACTTAGAGACAGTGAATGTTGCTGAATCGTTTAAGTAATTAATTATGAGTACTTGTTAATTAA
Organism: Ophion costatus; assembly: GCA_951751655.1. Classification (NCBI taxonomy): domain Eukaryota; kingdom Metazoa; phylum Arthropoda; class Insecta; order Hymenoptera; family Ichneumonidae; genus Ophion; species Ophion costatus. Next base: position 44,317,397 of record OX632359.1, on the reverse strand, counting down.
TTAGCAATAATAATGAATTATAACAATGAATAATAATAGTCATTATTGATTATCATTACTATTAGAATTAATAATTGATCGATTAATTGGTTAGCAATAATAATTCGTTCATTAAAACGATCGGCCACTTAATCAATAATAATAATCGATTATAACAGTCATAATAATTGATAATGGATGAATGAATGAATGAAAGAATGATGTATATATATAGTGAATATTATTATTAATTATTATTCTTTATTATTACTATAAAGTGAATCATATAATTAATTAGCTAACTTAATTAACGAAATCAATTACTTCATTAAATAAACACTTTTATATTACCTAATTAGTGCTAAAATGTTTTACAAAAGCCTTCACAAAGACAATTTAAGTTGCCAGATATTGTTTTTCTCAGATCAACGCGTAAAATAAATGACTGTGTTGTATTTGAATAAACGAATGGCTTAATTCGTTAAGATCCAACCGTAATAATACACCTCGATGATTTTTTTTTCCAAGCTCGATACTGCCGAGGAACAGCCGAAAGTTCATGATTTCGAAATGGAACGAAATCGCAATCGAACTCAGTGGAAACAATGGCTCGCCTCTGTATCAGGTAAATTGTATACGAATATACACAAAATAAGTTATCTTGGTGTTGAAATGTGGGTCGTTGGGAAGAAACGATTTTTTTGGCCCATTTAGCCCGGGTGAGTTATTAAAAGGTTTTTGAGAACATCAGTGCAATTAATTTTTTCGTCGGAATGATCAGAACGCAACGAATTTTCTTCTTTTTTTCCCTTTATGGCAAATTTTTTTGGGCAGTTCAAAGCTATGATAAACTTTTTTGTGATTCTTATTGGAGACCTACAACCTGAAGCTATTGAAAAATATTTTGGAAAACAATAAAATCGGAGTAAAAGGAAGTTTGTAACGGTGCAAACTTCAACAGCATGGGAACTTATAAACTGAAGCTGCAAAAAAGATTTTAGATGATAATGAAAACGAAGCATCGATGAACTTTCGTTGCGATGCAAATTTCAATTCGTTGCTGGAAACTTCAATGCATTGCTGGAATGCAACGAAAATCCTTCTCCATTTCTTTATTTTCAGTACCATCTTCTTTCTTATTTCGTAATTTTAGGTTATCCCTATCAAGGGTATTCAAAAATATTTCAATGATATTTGTAGCCTACATGTGCCAAAAAAATTGGGCAATACGAGAAAATAATTTCATTGAATTCCAACGATACAAACTTCAATACAATGCATGATTAGTATAAATCTTACGCGATCGATAATTCGTTCGTTGCAGACGGCTGTACGATTTTTAAAAAATTACATTTTATATCGACCAAAAAGTCTTTCGACAAAAAAAACGACTTCAATCAATAGTATCCTCAATAAACGATAAAAATGACTCGAATCTACATTGCTTAACGCTGCATTCTAGTCCGAATACCCATGTTCAAGGTAATTTTTTGGGAAATATATTCAGAGATTTATTATGAACTATAATATAGAACTTATAAACTAAAAACTACATAAACTTATAAACTAAATAATAAACTATATTTAGAAACTATCCATGTCTGAACTAACGTGTCAAATTTTTTCAAAGTATTTTTTTCGGAATTGTGCATGATGTTGGACGTTGCGCAGGTCACATCGCTAGATGTTGGTATCGACGGGCGTTGTGATTGCGGTCGTCATTGTCATTTGAAACAAACGATTTTTTAAAATTCAATTCTTTACGAATATGGTTATCGTTCGGCCCTCTAATAAAAAGTATCAGCAGAAATTTACGAAATGGCGCCGTTTGAAAAAGAGTACTGTGATATTTGCAATAAAAACTTCACTTCTTGCGGCCCGGAAAAATAGTAATTACCTACCGTGAAATTGAAGCATGGAGGGCCGAACGATAACCACATTCGTAAAGGATAGAATTTTGAAAAGTCGTTTGTTTCAGATGACAAATACGGCCGCAATCACAACGCCCGGCGATAAAAATGTTCGCGAGATGACGTCAGCAACATCAAATATCATGTACAATTTCGAATAAAATGCTTTGAAAAAATGTAAGATGTTACTTCAAACAAGTATAAATCAATGCGAGATACTCAGGCGGGATATACATTTGGACGGGAAAAAATTAAGCAATTTTTAGGCATTTTTTAACTAAGAAATAATTAAAAAATAATGCTTTAACTAAGTTTTTTAACTAAGAAATAACTAAAAAATAATGCTACGTTTACCAAACTGTAGACATACTTTAATAGACCTTATAACTTAAGTAGCCCGTGATTTGCACAAAGTTTCAAAAAAAAAATTTAGTTACAACATGTATAGTTTCTATTTTACAGTAATTGAAATGAAGAAAATGCTGATTCAACAGAATGACACGCATTTTCCAAAAGTAATCAACACTTCAAGCAAAATTTCTGTAAAATTTGGATTAAAAAGTTTTTTTTTCTTCTAATTTTTCAAAAACAATTCTCGTCAAGTAGAAGGTGGCAACATTATCGATATTTCTACCAAGTTTCAACTCAATCGGCTCAATAGCTTTTGATCAATTCTGCACGCCAATTTCCAAAATGCAGTTTCGACAAAAACGCGTTGGAAGTTTACATAGAATTTGAATTAAATTGCATTAGCTACTTGTGGCAACTAGTTACGTAAGTAATCTGTTACAAAGTAATCATATTACCAATTACGGTAGTAATTATAATCATTAATTGTCAATTTAATTACTTTTTGCCCATCTCTGCCTGCACCTCTGTGCCCTCGCTTCTACCTGCGGAGCGCGCTCCGAATCCGAGCTGTGAGGCACAGCCTTGACGGCCGGCAACGTTTCAAGTTCTTTAAATTCCTTTAAATTAAATTTCTTCTCTAAATCTAAAAATCTACAAATTCTAAAAATCTTCTTTAAATTAAAGAAGCAAAAATGTAAAATAAAATAAAATAAACAAAAATATAATAAAAAATAAACAAAAATATAAGATAAAAAAAAATGATTTTCCGATCGTTGCAAAGGTATATTCCGCGTTGACCGTTTTTGTTAATGCAAGTCCCAAAAAATCACCTTGCAAATGGGTCCTTCGCGCTAGAATTGTAGCCTTCCAGCTGAAAAAAACGGGCAGAGGTTGAACGAAGAATCGATATCCAAGTCCAATTCCAGCCAACCATTGAACGATTTTGAAGTTTGCATCGTATTTTGCATGCCCTGGAACGCAACGAAAGTTTGCAGGCGCGAACTTTATTGGCCACTTTTCGCCCCAAGAATCATCCAACCATTTCTTACGCGCGTCATCAGACATCTGCAGCGCAAATGTGCAGCTGAGACATTGGATGATGAATAAATTGAAGGAAAGAATGAATTTTCGTAAATGTTCGTTGCGTTCCAACGATGCAAACTTCACCACCCGTGAAAGAATTCAGCCAGGGCTTTGACTAGGCCCCGATTATTTTTCCCTTACTCTGAAAGCGTCCTAAAATGGCACCCGACCAGGTCCCTTTGAGGCCGGTCACACTTTGTCGACGAGGGCCTAAAGGGGCTTATAAATCAGGGCCCGACTGGTTGCCTCAACAGAATCCAATCGAAGCCATGAAGCAATCCTATTACTGCCCTATAATGATCAACTTTATTAGTGGATACATAGCAAGCGAGGTGTTTAGCAATAATGAAAACTATTTTCTTCAAATAAAGGATTATTTATTATTCACCTCGAAATTAGAAAATAAAAAACAAGTTCAGTTTTACAGTTTATATTGTATGCCCTGTAACAACCAATCCCCTGATGAATCCCGTCTGCGCCCTTTATCATTTTACTCGCTACGGCCTTTTTTAAATAAATTACCCAACCCTGTTATTTTCCTGTCGGGGCCTAGTCCGATTGTGTTGTGGAAAGCCCTAGTAGGGAATCCATATTCAAACCCTCACGGAGCCTGATTTTTTTTAATGACTGCCCTTCTAATTTCTTTCACGGGTGCCCTATAATGATCAACTGTATTAGTGGATAGCAAGCGAGGTGTTTAGCAATAATGAAAACTATTTTCTTCAAATAAACGATTATTTATTATTCACCTCGAAATTAGAAAATAAAAAACAAGTTCAGTTTTACAGTTTATATTGTATGCCCTGTAACAACCACTCCCCTGATGAATCCCGTCTGGGCCCTTTGCCATTTTACTCGCTACGGCCTTTTTTAAACACGGAGAGAATTTTTAAGTATTTTTTACGGTAAAATCTCCGTAAAAATTACATTAAAAATTTGAAACTGGTGACAAATGTGCACATAGTCAAAAATTGACACTAGCTTTTAATATTTTGCTTTCATTCACGTAAAAATTTAAGCAAGTAGCATAATTTTTTACATTTCTTTCAGTAAAAATTCTGACACATTCTCATGTAGAATTTTAACAATGGGCTGCCTCAAAAATTCCAAGTTTTTACAGTAAAAATAACCTGGACAAACTTGAAATTTCTAAAATCCCTAGCGAAAAATTAATTCCCTATGATTAAATAAATACTTTTTTCATCGGCGTTTCTGAACATTTGTGTTCTTGATTGCTACTTATTCTAGCATATCATCTTTCCGTACCATTGTAGACGTCCTTTATCGAAGTTTCTTTTCACGTTTCTTTGTTTTCTTGCGTAGAACTGCGTAGAACACGTTAGACTGCACGAGACCACGAGGCTTTCTTGGCCCATGCTTCGTACTATAATGCGCATGCGCGGTACCGCTGTTGCTAAGCAACGCGGGTCGGCGTCGTTCGTGCTCGTCATACTGCGTCATACACAAGGCACACTCTCACAGCTTGCGTTCACGTATACGCACGCTCGCACACAGAGCTCACGCGTACGGTCAGGCGACCTAGCCCTAACTGATTTTACTATAAAGAACGTAAAATTCCGGTGGACGCACGGAAAATTTCGGCTTCCTTTTTTAAATTTTTATGGAAAACACGCAAATTTCTCAATGTTCCACTGAAAAATTTCATTTATATTAGCACTTTTTTAACTTATTGTCGTAATCTTTACGTTTCATGAAATTTTACTATTAATTTCAGTAAAAATTCTGGAAAATATTTTAAATTTCTGTTACGCAAAAGTAAATTTTGATTCATTTCCATGAAAATTTATAATTTATTTCCTAAAAACCTGAAGAATTGCACATTTGTCACCCAGTAGGGAATCCATATTCAAACCCTCACGGGGCCCGATTTTTTTTTTATGGCCGCCCTCCTAATTTCTTTCACGGGGCACCGTTGAACTCTGCGACGTGAAATGTTGCAGCTACCCTATCGATGATAGCGGCAGGCACAGTCTACGGTTGGACAACGACGATACTGTCGCGTCTGAAGGAGGGCGACGAGGTGCCCGTCAAGATAACGAGCGACGAGAGCTCGTGGATCGTTTCATTGACGGTGATAGGCTCGATGATCGGCCCGTTTTTTGGGGCCTGGCTGGCCTCCAGACACGGCCGAAAGTTCAGTCTGATGTTCAGCAGTATTTTTTACATAGTCGGTTGGACGATCGTGTTGTTCGCGAGTAACGTAGCTTCGTTGTACGTCTCGAGGGTAGTTTTGGGAATCGGCGTTGGTATCTCGTACACGACGAATCCGATGTACGTGTCGGAGGTGGCCGACACGAACATACGCGGTGCATTGGGCACCCTCATAGCGGTGAACGTATTCACAGGCTCGTTGCTGGCCTGCAGCGTAGGTCCGTGGGTGTCCTACAGGGTTCTAGCGGTGGTCATGTTGTCGGTGCCGATCGTATTTCTGGCAACGTTCGTCTGGTTCCCCGAGACTCCTTACTACCTCGCGTCCAAGGGCCTCAACGAGAGGGCCGCGAGTGCCCTGACCTTTTTCAAGGGCATCGAGGAGCCGGACGAGGCGAAAATCGAGCTGGAAACGGTACTGCGGAACATCGACGAGAATCGCGAGGATTCGGACGATTGGTCGTCGAGGCTGGGCCGTTTGTTGTCGTCCAACAACCGACGGGCCTTTTTCGTCGTATTCGGGCTGATCGTGGGGCAACAATTGAGCGGCAGTTTCAGCACGATGCAGTATCTGGAGACACTGTTCAGGAGCACCAACGTCGCTATCGACTCGAACGTCGCGACGATAATCGTTCTGGCCGTGGGCCTCGTGTCGGGCACCCTGTCGACCGGTTTGGTCGAGGGTGCCGGCCGACGGCCGCTCCTCGTCGTCTCGACACTCGGATCGGCCGTTACCCTCGGCATTCTGGCGATCTATCTGCTGATGGAAGCACGGGGAAACGACGTTTCCTCCATAAATCTTCTGCCCGTGATCGACGTCATAGTCTTCCAAATCGCTTATCAGCTCGGCCTCGGAACACTGCCGAACGCACTGATCGGGGAACTTTTCCCGACTGGCGCGAAACCCATCGCGGGAGCCGCCATCACCATATCCGACGGCCTACTCGGCTTCGCCGTCTCCAAACTCTATCAGGTTATCGGCGATCTCGTCGGCAACCTCCACATCGTGTACTTCGTGTTCTCGGCCTCGTGCCTTCTCGCGTTCTTCTTCGTCGTCCTCTACGTGCCCGAGACCAAGGGCAAGAGCTTCGCCGACATACAGAAGATACTCGCCGAACAAGCGAGCGGCTGTCGAAAAATACGAGGACGAAGCGACGAGGCGGCGGTCGCGTGACAACGGCCACGGTGAATGTTACGGCCGAGCATTGCGAGCCTCGCTCGGGCGGAAATTTGTGAGAATCTGGCTGCACTCGTCGGGCTGTCGACTCGTAGGATTTATAGGAAACTACGTCTATCGAACTTGAGGCGTTACCCCCACTTGTAGCGCAAAAAAGGGCCTTTTTCGTGAATTTTTTTAAAGAAAACTACAAAACTTTTTTAATCGATCAATATACCATCCTAAAGAACACATCTTGAAGAACTTTCGGTAATTTTTTTATTGAAAAATATTACATTGTTTAGTGGCAAATGGCCGTCAATGAAATAATGTTTTTACATACACGGTTTGCGGTGACCAACATTGCGGCGAAGTGGATCATCTGAAAAAAAAATGCGGATGGATTTAGTCAAATATAAGTATAAACTAGTCTTTGATCGAAGGATTTTAAAAAATATTCATTTTTCACAAAATGGCGGACAGTCAAAGTTAATGGTTCGATTTTAACGAAAAAAAACGGCCGTTTTTTGGCTATAAAACGGCCATTTTTTTTCGAAAAAAAAAATCGAACGATTAAAGACTACATTTTTATGTATTAAATAAGCTTGCAAAATTTCAAGAAGATCGGTTCATTAGTGTTCGAGTAATCTTGGTCACCGACTTCAGAAATGCCATTTTTAGAAAAACGCGTTTAAAGTTTCAATTTCAGTTCTTCAATTCACGGATCCTTTTCTTTCAACGCTCATATCTCACTCAATTTTGTTCGGATCGACTTGAAATTTTTAGGACATATTCTCAGATACTTATACTTCAAAAAAATGCAATAAAAAAAATCGATTTTTTCAAAATCCCAAGTGGGGGTAACCCCTTAAACAAGCCCTGAAGGGTTCTTTGGCGGCGCGCAAGAGTTTTTGAGTTTGGGTTTGCTTGGATTTGGCTCTGGATTTTCTTGAGTTTTGGGTTTGGGTTTAGGTTTTCTTGAGTTTTGGGTTTGAGTTTGGGTTTGGATTTTCTTGGGTTTGGGTTTGGGTTTGGGCTTTCTTGGGTTTGGGTTTGGATTTGGGTTTAGGTTTTCTTGGGTTTGGGTTTGGGTTTTGGAAAAAATTGTTTGGGTTTGGGTTTGTTTGAGTATTTTTGTTTGGACAAATCGGAAAGCGCGATAACATGTATACACGGAGAAAAATACGGCCTCAAATTATAGCACTCGTTGCCAGAATTCTAATATTCAGTGCTAGAAAATATAGCAGTTTACTGCCAATTCGGAAATTCTAAGACTTGTTGTTATAAAAGTGTAAAAATGGTTCTCACACCGTATAGTAAAAATAATGCGTGCATGTTACATTTGAAACTATTCTCGCGAAGGCACGAGTCCTATACGCTGGATAGTAAAAATAATGCGTGCTTTGTAAAATACCAACCTTTATTACACGCTATGTTTTCATATGGATTTTACTATACGTATAGCATGAATCTTCGTGTATGTATAGATTTTAATATACGCATAGCATTAATCTTCGGCGTATAGCGAAAAATATTACGAAGTTGATTAGTGAAATGTGACTCTTTATACCGTGCTTTTTGTAGAATACTGGAAACTAATTGTTCCAATTACGTGGGCAAAATATGTTTTGAATACTACGAAAAATCACAATATGCCGAATAAAATGTATTATTTGTATCAGTTTACGTGCCATGTCGTAGGTTAAAATTTAAGCTTCTTCATTATTACTATACCATAATTACAATTTTTATCTTCCATTCAATATTTTTTGTTATTTAATGATATTTTTTTTAGAAGAATAGTAATAATTCTAAACTTTGAGGCCCCTGTTTTTTCCGTGGATATGATAGATGAGGAAAAAAATAGCTCCGGGTCCGACCCTAGTCTATACTTACAAAGGGTACACCTAAGAACCGCTAGAAGTCAGGCCAGTCGCCTTGTCCGCCAATGACTTATAATAGTAATATTGGCTTGAAGTTGCACTTGGGGTTAGCACGGAGGGTTAAAATGTTATGAAAAACTGCCAAATCACTCAGTACGTTATGACAATCTCGTCTCTCTTTACATTATGACAATTAGGCCCTATGTTAAAAGGCGTTTCGTCAATTATATATATATTGTATAGAAACGGTGTATACGATGGATTTTAAATTTAGAGTGTGCATTCAGTATATGACGGAGAATTGACTGTATCAATTTGAATCGAATGGTGACACATCGTCAATTGTCCCGAAACTCCTTAAGGGGTTACCTCGGTATTCAAGCCAAAAAAAGCATATTTGTCCTATTAAAAAAAATATAATACATAAATTATTTTATGAAAAATGTTTAGAACAAGAGCAACATTTCAACAATATTTTTGAAAAATTTAATAAAAAATTTGGCGAATTCAGCCGATGGGACCGGGTTTCCGGAGGCCCCTAAAAAAAGTGTCCTCGTGGTGGTCAAGATAACTCATGTTAGCTTTATCTGAAATTAAAACACCAATTTTTCCCTGTTAGTAGACAAGTATAGCTCGTGATTGAACGAAGGATTTTTAATAACATTGACATTTGAATTTTTGGCAGAGTTGTATGCAAAATAGTTCAATTTTTGTTACAATTTACACTACGTATAGCGTTGCAAAATTAGTTGTGATAAGAAAAACCTTCGTTCAAGCACCAGTCAATACTATTCTGAAGAAGTGTGCAAAATTTCAATATGTTCGGTGGACAAGTTTTTGATAAATCGTGTCCACCGACTTCAAAAGCACTGTTCTGAGAAAAATGTGATTTTTCTCAAAACTTCGACCGGTCTTTCCCAGCGGGGGGAATTCCCAGAGGCTCTCTCTCTCCTAGACTTTTACTCCGATCGACTTAAAACTTTGGGGGAACATTCTAGGCACATTGCACTATTGGACAATAAAAGTAAAAAATGGATTTTTCCAAAAGTCTATAGAAAGCAGAACAATTGCTCTGTACATATTTGCTTAAACGATCACCGTTTCGCAGAAAAATCAAAAGTGCCATTTTTACCGACCGAACACACTTCGCATTGCCTTCAGGATTCGTACTGTCAATATTTGCCCTACTGTCCACAGGGTAAGACAGATAGACCAATCCGAAGATTAGTCTGGCGGGTCGATGTTTTTTTTTCGTTGTACTTCCGTCGCTGAAAATGCTAAATCGTGGACGATTTTCGTGCGCTTGACAAAGTGTTTCTTTTTTTTCAGTGACAATGATGTAACTCTCGGTGTGCAATTGAATAAACACGGAATACAATTTACTACGCGTATCGAATCCGGGGCGGGGGGAGGGGGGGGGGGTAGTGGAGCACCGCGTTTTCGATGGAGGCTCAATTTGTTTTGCCTCCCGTTAATTGCGCTGGAAAATGGAACGGCGGAAGGTCGAGAAGAATGTTGAAAAAAATCGCGGAAAAATAGCGATAGCCGATTGTCACGAATTTGGTAGGTCGAATGTTCGCGGACGAAAAAAAAAAAAAATCGACACTTTCTCAACTGTAAATGGCAACTGTTTTTAACAATGCGAGAAGAACAATATATTTCGTCAGCGCTGCAAAACAACGACGAGAAAAAAAAGAGGGACTTTTGTGTGAAACTATTGGCTTTTCGCTGTGTAGTATTTTTTTTTTATACTTCTGGCAATTTTACGATCGCGAGAAGAAATATTGTCCGGTTGAAAGAGAATGGGCGCCGGTCGTCAGTCAGCCGATATTCACCCTCGTTCGAACACTTCGGGTATCGACTTTTGCGTGGAAGGAATAAAAAAAGAGACCGCTGCCTTATTCCATATCTATATAGACGAGGGGCAAGCAAAAAAGACGAACGACGTGTCAAAAGAGAAAAACGAATGGTCACGGGCCACGGAGCACGATGATAAATAAAAAAAGTCAGGATGCCAACAAGGGCGAAGAGGAAATTCAAGAGGGTTCGTTAGGAAATTGTAAAGAAAAAAGGGAGAATCGAGGAAAAATCAGTCTTGTTCGTTAGACGAGTGGGAATTGAAAAAAAGTGTTTTTTGAAGTTCGTACACGGATGTACAAAGGTCAATGAATTTACAGGCGGAGAGAAAAAATTACTTCGATTTTTTTTTCACGTCAGTTGCGAGGTTTGGGTTATCGTTTTCGCGACGGATCGGCGCGAGAGGGCGCCAAAAGGCGGTCTCAATTATCTTTTTGGTCGGTCTCAGTTATCTTTTTGGTCGGTTGGACGGAAACGTGTTTGGAAATCGTAAACGGCCAATTCGAGATCTCGGAAAAAGTCCATTTACACCCGAGCTTCAACGCCGCTACCCAATAAGCGAATGAACTCGAGCGAGTGCACTTTGACCCTCGCAACTTTTCCCACGCACTCGTTTCACCCATGCATCATTTACAAGGCAGCGAATACTCCAAGGGAATAAATTAATGCGGCTTGTTTAATGCGGAAGATCGGAACGGTCAGATTGTGAAATAATTAATGTGGAAAACGAGCGGGCGAAACCTTCCGATCGATCATTTTATATTTCAATTATCCATCTTAGGTTCAAGATGATGAAAAACGTTGTTTTTATAAGTTATTTTCCATCTAACAATATTGTAAGACTCATCAGAAACATCTGTATTTACGTTTTGATATTTTTTATTAATAAAAATGTTTATGTCCTGTTGAATTTCATTTGTTAATTTAAGAATAGTGATTCCCTCCTTAGTTTTAATGATTAATTGAAAAAATGTCTTTCCTCTGTAATTTTGTTTAGTTATTTAAAAAAATTGATTTCCTCTTTAATTTTATTGATTTATTTAAAAGAAGTAATCGCCTCGTCAATTTTATTTATTAATGTATAGGAAAAAGTGATTCACTCATAAAATTAATGATACATCTATTTAGTATGAATATCATGTATATTTCAAAAAACAAAAATTGTCCTCAATCTACATTAGAATACCTCGAGAAGTACGTACGGAATTTAAAAAATATTGTTTTATTAAAAAGTTGTCGGTACATGAACTTGAGGAATGAATTTTCAGTGAAAAATTTCGTATAAAACTGCTCATAAAATAAAAAGTTTTCGATTAATCAAAAATTCCGTACGTACTTCTCTGCGAAATGCAATTAAGATCATACCTTTTAAATTTGAAGTAAATCGAGTGAAAATTGTTGAAGGTATTTGTCACGCCAATTGAAAGAAAAGATAACCAAAGACAATATTACCGGTCGGCCATTTTGTACATTGAAAAAAAAATATTATCCAACAGCTCGATATTCATACCAAATAGATGTGTAATTAATTTTATGAATGAATCACTTTTTCATACGAAAAAAAAATTATTAAATTAAAAAATTATTAAATAAATATTAAAATTATACACATGATTTTATACCCGTTACTGTTGCCTAACGCCTTAAAGAAAATGTATTTCTTTCAAAATGTTATTCATTAATTTTAGGAAATTGATTACCGCTTCAATTTTATTGTTTAACTAAGAAAATCAAATTCCTTTGTAATTAAATTAATTAATAAAAAAAAATCATTTCCTTTTTAATTTGTTTGTTCTTTTTCATAAACGTCAATATAATTTCATTTTGTTTTAATTCAATTTCCATTATCAATTCTATTTCCGAACAAACTCATTTCCACATTTTTTTCACTGTTCCAACATTTTTTCCCTCGTTCATATTTCAGATCTCTAACGAAAATCCTCAAAAACTTTTAAGCGATTTTCGTGACCGAAATCTGCGAAAAGAACGGTGAACAATTATTTTTCAATAATGATTGCACACTCCCGATGCAAACTTCTATTGCTCGTTCAATGTTTGAACATCCCGAGTCGAAATTTAGACCCTCCTTTGAATGGTCGAGAACCTATTTCCTTTGTAACGCACAGACCGCCGCCCTCCTTTGACTCCCCTTGAACCTATATGGAGAAATTTGCACCGTTGGCGACCCTCCTTTAGCCCTACTGAACCTTCTATTCAACCTCCTGAGCCTCCTTTAGGCCTATGGGCTCGGCTTGCGTGAACCTACACAACCTCGTTTTGGCCTAAGGTCCTATCTGTACCCTACAGAACCTCCTTTGAATCCAAAGCAGAAGGAAAATGAAAGATTGGATCCAAAGGAGGTTCTGTAGGGTCAAGCTATATCTGAAAAATAAATTATATGTGTGAATTAAAAATATGATGTTTGATTATTTATTATAAGATTGATTTATTAATTCGAAACATATACATACATTGTCACAACTGTAAATTATTTCGTGTAACTGAAAATATTTTTTAATTATAATTATCCCTTCTTTGGAATATCGGTGAACTGCGGATGGGAGAGAAGGGGGGGGGGGAGCGGAGGGCAGCATATTGAAGTAGGCTTAAAGGAGGGTTAGTAGGGTCAGAAGAGGTTTAAAGGAGGGCTAGGAGGCCCTGCGAGCCACCGGTGAAAGGAGTCAAAGGAGAGTTAGTAGGGCGAAAGGAGGTTTAAAAGAGGGTCTGTAGGTTTGCGTAAGCATTAAATCAGGCTCACTAGGGTTTAAAGGAGGTTCAGATGAACCTACTAAACCTCCTTTGAGTGAAAAAGTTCAATTTCTGCCACTTTTGGAGGTTCAGTAGGTTCTGATATGCATGTTTTTGAGATTTCCATTTGAACCTTTTGAACCTCCATTGAATGACAAATTGGGATCGAAAGGAGGTTTAAAGGAGGGTCTAAATTTCGACTCGGGATTCCATCGTATATCACGCATGTCTGGAAGCTCATTGTTCGCCAGTTCGTTCAGAAGCTTGAACAACGAGTTCGTTCCATTGTTTAATCTCCGGAGACCCAAAATTCTCGTCATTCCAACCGCTTTACCGAAATTACTATACGCTCACACGAGGATCGACATATCCTCCTCCAGCATCCGGCACTTACGCTGCTGGAACTATGCGACCTCCGTGTTGCAGCTGGTATCTTCGGTAAAGGCATCTCGGCCGTTAAATTTTATATCGACTCGCCACAATGTTCATAGACACCAGTTGTATGGTTGAGCGACCAAGCGCGCGAACGCAAGGCCTTCTTAAGGGAGACTTTGTCCTTGGAGTGCCATATTTCAGGTGTTTACATTTTATTTTTTTTAAAGGAAACTAGTAAAGCTTTTTGAGTGCGGTTTTTTTCTTGCTTTGATTCATGATATACAGAACGTAAAAAAAATATTTTTTTGAAAAAAAAAACCAAAATGGCGGCCGTTGCAGCTCCGCGAAAACAGGTCCTCAAATCGCGGGAGGTAAACGGCTGACATCACTGCCCCCTCTTTGTTGATCTGAAACACAAACTCAAAGCATATTATCAATCTGTGACCCATTGATCATGGAATGACGGATGGGTTTTTCGTTTAGTACAAATTTCGGAAAATGGCGGCAATTTAAAAAAAAATCGAATTTTCGCGTTTTTTTCGCATAAAAAGATAAATAATAAATGCAAAAATGTATCGATCGAAAACACAATTCGTCATTCCGTGAAGACATATTTTCTGAGTATGCTCTCCAAATTTCAGGTCGATATGTTAATTACAGCGGTCAGGAGAATGTCAGCCATTTTAAAAAACGTGTTTTCGAGAAAAACGCGTTTAAAGTTTTGTAATGTGTTTACACAAATGTGTTTATAATTGCCGCTAATCGGCAATGCCTGGTCCATAGAGGCATCCCTCCTCTTCTTCTAGCTGCTCATGTTGAACCGCTAACATCTCCCGCTGCTCAATCAAGGACAAAGTCTCCATTAACGACAGATACAAACGTTACGTTGAAATGCGTTCGTGCGGTTAAATTCGTCAAATTTTTCTCCAAGCCTCTTAAGGGTGCAGATACCTTGGGCGTGGAAAAAATGGCTGATTTTCATAATTTTTTTAAATGCGGGAGCCTCAATTAAAAGATAAAAAAAAAACGTTTTTTTCGGGAGTTTTTTCAGAAGGGAAAAAAAACAAGTGAGCCTAGTAAACATTGAGGTATCTTTTATGTATATTTGAAATGTATAAAAATAATTTTTCAAAATGAAACAATAAATGACTGCAGATTTATCAGCCTATTCCATGTGCGTCTTGCCACTGCAGTCCCCAGTCGGTGGGAAAGATGCAGCTCGTAATTCTTCACTGAAACAAAAAGACAATAAATTTTTCAATTGTCATATATTTTTCTTCTGGGTGAATTTAGCAAAAGCTGAAAAAATCGTGAAATTATAACTTTTCTCAGGTTCGAAAAAAAATGAGTTAAAAATAATTACTTCAACGTGCTATAAAAATGATTTAAAAATACTTTCTCAACGACTTTTTTAATCCACTCATTGTCAGAAGAGATTATCATACTGAAGAAAATAAATGTTGGTTTGATTCAATAGGTCGTTTAGTTTTCTTTGCTATCACGCTCGCCAATTTGGAAAAATCGTGAAAATGAAAACTGGATAAAACGCACTTCAAAGTTTTCAAACGCTTCTCTGCTTTTGGCCTTGTATTTCCGAAAATATTTACAATTGACCTCTGTAACTTTGTGAATATATTCTTGGACAGTTTCAACTGATTGTTTCAACACTGATAATACATTTTTTGATTTAAAAAAAATTCAGGGTCATGTTTTAGGCAATAAGGTTAGAAAGATTCATACCAAATGTCACCAGAGTCGGTCGATGAGTTTTCAAGCTATACGTCACGCCAGTTTTGAAAATGCAGTTTAGAAGAATGTGCCATACCACCGCCATTAAAAAAATTAATTTAAAACAGTGCCACGTAGCAAAAAGATACCGAAAGTAATAAATAAAACCTTCAGTTTCCAAAATAAAGGACAAATCTTTCCTTAAGGATGTTGAGTCCCTATGAAACATGTTAATGTTAATTGTTCAATAAATAGCTTCTTAATCGTCATGAAATTTTTACATGACCTCCTGAATACTTCATGTAAAAACATACCAAATTTTCAGAATTCTATCATCATTACTTCAACCTCCTTAAGGGTTGAAATAAAAAATGATAAGAAAATTCTGAAAATTTGGTATGTTTTTGTATGAAGTATTTAAGAGGTCGTGTTAAAATTTCACGAAGATTAGGAAGCTCGTTATTAAAAAATTAACATTTTGTTAAGAACAATTTTTAAAGAAATAAAAAAAAATGTATGAATAAACTTCGTTTTGTTTCCGTTGCTTTCAGTATATCATAGATATTATAAAATTGAGAGGTCAAGAAAAAAACTTATTGCAAAGTTACATCAGTTTCCATAAAACAACATTTAATTTGTGAATGTTAATTGTTCAATAACGAGCTTCCTAATTGTCGTGAAATTTTTACACGACCTCTGAAATACTTCATACAAAAACATACCAAATTTTCAGAATTTTATCATCATTTGCGATTTGGGACTCAACATCCTTAAAAAAGAATATAAAACGTTTTTTTACAATAAAATCCTAAATAACAATACCCTAAGTCTTTCCTTTTTAAAAAAATGGTGAAAATCAATTTTTTTCCTCCCTTAAAAGTATCTCCCCTCTTAAATCCGTCAACTTATTCTCCAAAGGCTCTCAAGCTTCGAGAACCGGAAATGGGTCCAAATCGAAGGTAATCTAGGAATAATCAATCTCGGTTTCTCGTGTAATTTCTCTTCAGCTCTCGCCCCGCGATTTCTGCTTAAGGCAGGATTCTACTTTGAAACTTTGAAAAGGCTAAATTGGATGAAAACACCCACCTGGAACACGTCGAAGGCATATTATATGGCCCAGGCATCGCTGATTGAGGGTAAGATAATTTTTTCTACGATTTATCACTCACCAAAACTTTAAACGCGTTTTTCTCGAAACGACATTTTCAAGTACCGTGGTCGTGATAACTCAAAAAGTACTGAACCGATCCTTATGAAATTTGGAACACATATTCTATATGTGTGTACCAACCGACCTAACTACAATCAACTTAAGATTTTGATTAGAACTATTTTTTTATTGCAAAAAAAGACCCGAAAAACGCATTATTTTTTTTTTCGTATTTTAGCCGCCATTTTGTTAATTTTGCACGTATATAAAATATTCTAGTTAGGTCGGTTCCTGAAGACATACTGAACATGAAACTATTTGATTTTTTTGTTTCAGACCATCCGTCGGGAAGATTTCACGACCACGGCAACGGTACCTGCTTTTCGAGGCGTTGGCTTTAAACATATTTTACGTGTACAAAAAATGAATAAAATACATTAAAAATTTTTTTTCATGTATTTAAAGAGTGTATTTATTGAACAGTTTAAACCCCATTTCGATATCTTTAATAGTATTCTCAGAAAAAATTCACGAAAATAGCGTTTTTTTCATGGTTTCAAAGTAGAATCCTGCCTTAAGTTTCTATGCACTCGTTGCTTGGGAGGGGTAAAAAAATGGACACACCGGAGCGTGTGAGCAGTTGGGAGCAATCTACCTTTGCGTATGTTGGAGGTAAAGATGGAAGGGATCTTGAGTAAAATGGGGCGATGAGAGCGAAGGGAGCGCGATTAACGAGAAAGACGATCGCTTTAACGAGTTCCGCTCTGTGAAAGTCTGTTTACGAGGCGGCAAACGGAAGTCGCGGAACGAAACCACGGCGCCGCACCTCCCTCAACGTTCGCGTATCAAGCTGACGATTTTGTTCCTCCTCCTCCTTTCCTGCGCTACACCCTCCCCTCTTGCACCGGTAACCGACGAATGTGTCACGGCTGCTGTACATGCGAGTTTTACGAAGAAAGCTTCCGGGGAATTGCGCTATGAACACACCGAGGACCGCGAACCGGCTTCGAGAGAGAGATTGATTGATTGATTGATTGATTATTTATTATGTCCATTAACCTTTTGGACAATCTAGATTACAAATTCAAATTTAACCAAATTTAACAGAGAGAGAAAGAGAAAGAGAGAGAGAGAGAGAGATTAGATTAGATTAGATTAGATTTTATTAGTGCACTAGGACTGTTACGTCCTCTGACACTCCACTATCATTCTTCTCTCTAGTCGGCACAGAGAAGAGTACAAATTACCTTAAGACCTAAGAAAGACTGGTCGATACAAGCACGTGAGGTGATTCTATATAAGCCAAGTTAAACATGTTGTGCATAGAGATAACCTTGAAATGATAATTGGGAATGAAATGATAAACATGAAACTTTAAAAGATTAAAAGGATTGTTCTTAAAAACTTACTGTAATGCGCGGTGAAAGAAGAATAAAAAATAAAAACACATTTTAATACGGAGTCGATAAGAGGACAGAGTCGATTTTTTTACACATTTTAATACACATTTTAATACAGAGTCGATTACACTTTTTAATACAGAGTTTTAAAACAGAGCTTAAAACAGAGTTTGAATTTTAATAAATTTTAATACAGAGTCGATTACACATTTTAATACAATTACACATTTTAATACAGAGTCGATAAGAAGAGAGAGAGAGAGAGAGGGAAAGAGAGAGAGAGAGTTTGAGTTGAAGTTGAAGTTGGAGTTGGAGCTGGAGCTGGAGCTGAAGCTGGAGCTGGAGCTGGAGTTGCAGTTGGAGCTGGAGCTGGAGTTGGAGTTGGAGTTGGAGTTGGAGTTGGAGTTGGAGAGAGAGAGGGAGAGAGAGCCCCCTCCTCCCCTCCTATCTGTGTCTTTGTCAGACTCGACTATCCAGTCTGGCTCTCTCGCACTTATGGGTTAAATACTCCCTGGCATTTTCCTTTTATAATGTGAACACACATTGTCCGCCAGTCTCTCTGGCTCTGCCGTCAGTTCCACTATCCCTATCTTTCCCGCACCCTTATCTGTTTCACGTCACCTTGAAATAAAGTGGTGCGCGACGAGGTCGTATACGATGGGAATGAGAAACGGTCCATCACACTGGACCAACGTCTACCGGGTGTCCACAACGTGAGCTCAACTTTTCCTTCAATTAGCTGTCCAATATCGAAAATTATGATATACCTACTGCCCTTTTGAGGCTTCCGGAGTCCAAGCGACTGTTGCATAGGAAGAAATTTAAAAAAATTAATTTTAATTTGATTTCGATTCTATGTAAATTGAGTTTGCAGTCAATTGGAATTTGGTTTAAAGTTAATTTTTATTTATTTTGAGGTTAATTGAAATTTAATCTTTACTTTAATTTCATTTTAAGGGGGGAAAACACAGTAAAATTTTCAATTTTTCGAAAAAAAATGTTTTCGCTTAAAAGGTGCTTTAGGGTCTTAAAAATAATATACCAAATGATGGAATACGGCAAAAGTGTCCGAGTGCCCAAATTTCTTGCGTTGAATACAACGCTTTTTCACGGAGCTTCACTTTCGTGCATACATATATAATATAAATAGTGATAAAAACAGTGATATTTGTAAATCATTGTCATTATAAGTGACACATCGTCGAGTCGTGTTAGAAAAGGGACGAAAAAGGATACTGCGTACGAAAATCGACTGTACGGTGCAGGCATTGCAGATTAGAGGTATATGAAATTTTCATATGGTTTCTCAGTACTTAAAACTTTAAACGCGTTTTTCTCGAAACCACTTTTTTTGAGCTCGCCGAAGACATAACTCGACCAAATCTTTACCGATCGACTTGAAATTTTGACAGTAGCTTCGAAACATCTTTCTCCACGGAGCTACGTAGGATTTTTTTAATTTTATATGGCTTAGTTTTTTTTCATCGACGATTTTATGGCGTTTTTTTTTGTTAAAAATTTAACTTTATTTTCAAACATGCACCATTTTTCGAAAAATCAATATATCGAAAAAATCCTACGTAGCTCGCTAGCTGTTGTTATATGGAAACTAAAAAATTTTGGTTTTTTTGTCCAGGTAAAAAATTAAGGAGTCTACGTCTTCGGCCATCGACACGCTTTCAAAAATAGGCGCCTTGGGGCATATGCTGCGCAGCCACCATTTTTAAATATTTTTTATTGAAAAAATTACCTTTTGTACTTTTTTAGTATTGCTATAAAACCTACTTTACAGATTTTCTATTGATACTTTTATTCAGCCAAAATTAATTCCCGAAAATATGCCTATTTTTTTGTGTGCTACTGTGATTTCCCCCCTTAAGTTAGTTTTAATTTAATTCAAATTTTATTTCAATGTAATTTTAAATTGATTTTTATTTTACTTCAATTTTATTTTTATTCAATTTCCATTTCATTTCAATTTTAATTTAGTGTCTTTTTAATTTAATTTTCATCGAATTTCAGTTTAGTTTCAATTTAACGTTACTCTTTGAATGTCAACGTAAAAATGTTTATTAAAAAAACGTATTTTCGATCCAGAAGAGAGCGGAATGTTTTACCTCAAGACGAATCAGTGATGAAATTATCATCATGTGGAGTGCAAAAAAAAAAATGTTTCAGTCAAACGGCGATGAACCGAGTCTCTCCAAAGCGTAAGACTTCCTCTAATTAGCGAATTTTGTTACTACTTTACAACTGTGAACAACCGTGTGTCCGGAGGCAGAGAGAACAGACGGCCGATCAATGACGCGGAAATAATAGTAAGGGCAGCTGTGGAGATCGAAGTGGACGTGATACGAGTCACAGCCGGTCTGATGAGATCCCCGATGTAAATATAGGCATATAGGTATGTTTATACGCATCGTGAAGATGACCGAGGGGCGATGTCGAGCCGAATCAGCCTGCCGGTTGACGCACGTCGTCGATTGGTTGACGTTAGGCCATGACAGGATTAAAGCTCGTTTTGCACGGCCCTTCGATGAATTCGAAGCCTCGATCGCCTGCGTGTACATACGCGGGTGCGCGTATGTACACGTACGTCGCTGAATTCCTGCGAACCCACTGTCCTGCCAGGAGGGGCTCTCTCGTTATTGAGACTGCTCCATGAATAATGCACGCTGCCACGTGTGCTTCGATACAATGTATGTACCTTCCATCTATACGTAAACAAATTGTCTTATGTACAAATGCATACGTAGACAGTGTGTGTGCGCGTGTGTGATGTGCTATTGTAACATTTAGCGAATACACATTACTAATGTGCAAATTTAAGGATGTTGAGTCCCTATGAAACATGTTAATGTTAATTGTTCAATAAATAGCTTCTTAATCGTCATGAACTTTTAACACGACCTCCTGAATACTTCATGTAAAAACATACCAAATTTTCAGAATTCTATCATCATTACTTCAACCTCCTTAAGGGTTGAAATAAAAAATGATAAGAAAATGCTGAAAATTTGGTATGTTTTTGTATGAAGTATTTAAGAGGTCGTGTTAAAATTTCACGACGATTAGGAAGCTCGTTATTAAAAAATTAACATTTTGTTAAGAACAATTTTTAAAAGAAATAAAAAAAATGTATCAATAAACTTCGTTTTGTTTCCGTTGCTTTCAGTATATTGTAGATATTATAAAATTGAGAGGTCAAAAAAAAAACTTATTGCAAAGTTACATCAGTTTCCATAAAACAACATTTAATTTGTTAATGTTAATTGTTCAATAACGAGCTTCCTAATTGTCGTGAAATTTTTACACGACCACTGAAATACTTCATACAAAATGGGAAGGGAAATGCTGCCTGAAATTTTGGGCTGGAACGGTACAGAAATGAAGACATAAAATACGAACTCATCGGAGCCTGCATTCTACCTACTACTTCATACTAGACTACGAATTAGGCTACCCCATTTTATAGAGACGATAATGTAAATAAGTTCGTCAAAAATGATTTCGCAGCATACCCTAAGGCCTTGAGCCACAGTAACGGGTATAAAATCATGTGCGAACTTAACAATTTTTTTTTTCGTAAGAAAAAGTGATCACTCGTAAAATGAATTACACATCTATTTAGTATGAATATCAAGCTGTTAGAAAACATAGATTTTTTTTTCGATGTACAAAATGACCGACTACCGATATTTTCTTTGTTATCTTTTTTTTAGGCACTCCGCGGCGTGACATTTAGCATCCACAATTTTTTACCTAGAACAAAAAACAAAAATGCTCGTCAATCTACATTAGAATACCTAGAGAAGTACGTACGGAATTTAAAAAATTATTGGTTTATTCAAAAGTTGTAGGTATTTGAATTTAAGAAATGAATTTTCAGTGAAAAATTTCGTTATAACTGCTCATGAAATGAAAGATTTTCGATTAATCAGAAATTTCGTACGTACTTCTCTGCGAAATGCAATTAGGAACATAACTTTTAAATTTGAAGTAAATCGAGTGGAAATTGTTGAAGTTATTTGTCACGCCAATTGGAAAAGAGCTGTTTCGAGAAGTTTCGAGTAGTCGGCCATTTTGTACATGGGAAAAAAAATTTATATTTTCTAATAGCTCGATATTCATACTAAATAGATGTGTAATTAATTTTATGAGGGAATCACTTTTTCATACGAAAAAAAATTGTCAAATTCGCACATGATTTTATTACCGTGGCCTGAGGCCCCACATGAGTTGTAACAAAATCGAAGTCAGGCACCAAAAGTGATGTTCCTCGTGAGAAAATATTCCGCGAAAAATATCTACGGATGATGACATGCGAACAATTATTATTCGCCATTGTTTTTGGAAGCCTTCCGACGAGATCGACCAATCGTAACGGCTTCAATGACAATTCAATTGAACGAAATTCACACAAATGTTCACCCTCGGCGAACTCGACGCCACTTCTCGACGTTCGTGTCAAACTCACGAGCGGCCCTTCCACCTAATACTCTAAATCACCCGGAATCCATTACTCTCCGATCGAGTTGGCGTGCGGATGGCGGCCGTTCGCGAGAGTAGAAAAAAAGTAAAGAAGGTCCAAGGTAAAGTGAGTTCGACATTTAAAAAATAAAAAATAAAAAAATAAGGCAAAGCGAACAGGGGAGGTCGACGGGTGGCTTGATAGAGAGCGGAACAAATTAGCTGGGTGTGGAATTTAGGCGTTACCCCCACTTGTAGCGCAAAAAAAGGCCTTTCTCATGAATTTTTTTAAAGAAAACTACAAAACTTTTTTAATCGATCAATATACCATCTTAAAGAACACATCTTGAAGAACTTTCAGTTATTTTTTTATTGAAAAATATTACATTGTTTAGTGGCAAATGGCCGTCAATGAAATAATCCTTTTATATACACGGTTTGCGGTGACCGACATTGCGGCGAAGTGGATCATCTGAAAAAAAAATGCGGATGGATTTAGTCAAATATAAGTATAAACTAGTCTTTAATCGAAGGATTTTAAAAAATATTAATTTTTCACAAAATGGCGGACAGTCAAAGTTAATGGTTCGATTTTAACGAAAAAAAACGGCCGTTTTTTGGCTATAAAACGGCCATTTTTTTCGAAAAAAAAGTCGAACGATTAAAGACTACATTTTTATGTATTAAATAAGCCTGCAAAATTTCAAGAAGATCGGTTCATTAGTGTTCGAGTAATCTTGGTCACCGACTTCAGAAATGCCATTTTGAGAAAAACGCGTTTAAAGTTTCAATTTCAGTTCTTCAATTCACAGATTCTTCTCTTTCAACGCTCATATCTCAGTCAATTTTGTTCGGATCGACTTGAAATTTTCAGGACATATTCTCAGATACTTATACTTAAAAAAAATGCAATAAAAAAAATCGATTTTTTCAAAATCGCAACTGGGGGTAACCCCTTAATTCGAGAGCCGCGATATTTTCAGATGTCTCTCTTACCCCCCCCCCCCCCCCCAATTTTTTCCCGTCAAAAGGGAGTAGTGAGAGGAATTGTAATGATGTTGAAGTTTGAATTATTGAAATTCAACGAAAGTTCTTGCGTATATTGTAATTTCCTTATTTTTATTGTGGCGTTGAAATTCGCATCGTTGGAATGCAACGAAATTTTTTTTTACATTGTAATTAACTGATTTGTATTATTGTACAAAATCTTATTTTGTAGATGGCTGAATAAGTATCTTAAAAAATCATTGAGGCAATTTCTGGAGGCAGAATCGACCAGAAGAAATTTGAGGAATTTACAAATATAAATTTTCATTGCATTCCAATGATGCAAAAGTTCCAGCTCATCATACAGACGTCTTCTAAGCGAGCAAGGGTTCTACATTTTTATTCCCAAAGCGGGCCCGAGGATTTTGATGATGTTGAAGTTTGTAGTATTGGAATGCAACGAGAATCTTTCTTAATTGTTTTATTTCTTCATCTTTATTATTATCTAAACGCTTCCTGTGCCGGTTTAAGTTACGCATCCCTAAGCAGGATCTTCAAAAGTGTTTTGGTGATTTATGCATTCCAAATGGGGATGAAAATTGGGCAATGTCGAGAAAAAAAATATTTCCGTTGTATTCCAACGATGCAAACTTCAATGCTTTTTTAAAATTATCATGCAAATTCTTTTTTTGTAGACTTCAATCATCAATTACTGTTGAAAATGGTTGAAAGATTTTTGTAAGCAAAATCTGCCAAGAGAAATAAAAGGAATTCGGAAATATTGGTCTTCATTGCATTCCAGCAATGCAAAAGTTCCAGCTCATCGCATACAGACATATTCTAAACGAGCAAGGCTTCTACATTTTTATTCAGGATAGTTTTATTCCGAAAGCGGGCACGCGGATTTTAATGGTATTGAAGTTTGCATCGTCGAAATGCAACGAGAATCCTTTTTAATTTAATTTATATTTACTTCTTTTAATATTTAATATTTAAATTTAATATATTAATTATTTTATTTAATATTTCAATTTAATAATAATTTATTTCTTTATTTTCGTTACTCTTCCTTTGCCGGTTTAGTTTATGAATCCCTACGCAGAATCTTCAAAAGTGTTACGGTGATTTTCGTAACCCAAATGTGGAAAAAATCGGGCAATACCAAAAAAAAAAAAAATCCATTGCATTCCAGCGATGCAAACGTCAATACTATTTTTTATTATTATACACAATCTTTTTCCTAGATTTCTGCTATAGATTTCTATTGAAAAGGGTTAAGGTATTTCTCTACTCCGAATCTGCCCAGAGAAATAAACGCAGTTCAGAAATATTAGTCTCCGTTGCAATTCAACGATGCAAACTTCAAGTTCGTAAACTGCAACCTCAACGAATCAATATCTTATATTATGTTTGGTGCGCTACAAAAACCTCGCAATTGCTCCAACACGATAGAAAGAAAATTTCGATTTGAAATTTCGATATGTACATTCGTAAAAATGAAAAATCGTGCATAACTCAAAAAACGGATATTGAAGCACGTAGCGTGCATCTCGTTTGCAGGATATCCGGGCCGTTGTATCCTGCGAGGGAAACATAAATTTACGGGGCGAGGTGAGATTTCGAAAGGAAAAACGAGGCGACGAGAAACTATCGGAGAACACATATATATATATATATATATATATTTATATATGTTCTTCGATAGTTTTATGTCATATATAAACGTTGTATAAAAATGTTATAAATATCTTATATAAAACTTTATATAATTTTAATAAATTATTATGTTAATAAAATGTTATATATATATATATATAGATATATAACATTTTATTAACATAATAGAATATCTTATATAAAACAACGTAAAGTTTTATATAAGATATTTATAATATTTTTATATAATATTTATATATGACATAAAACTATCGAAGAACATATATATATATATATATATATATATATATTCATATATGTTCTTCGATAGTTTTATGTCATATACAAACATTATATAAAAATGTTATAAATATCTTATATAAAACTTTATATAATGTTAATAAATTATTATGTTAATAAAATGTTATATATACATATGTGTATATATATATATATATATATATATATATATATATATATATATATATATATATTCGGACATAGATTTTCAGCGTGTATTATGAATCACACGAAACCGGAACGTGTGTGGTCGATGCGTCTCCGTGACCTTCGTATATAAATTACGGTAAACGATAAAGGCGTGCGAGTTTCAGCGACGAAATATACGTGTGGTTGGCCATATAGCACTTCCTTCCGCAAGGCGATCAACAAGCACGAACGGGCCATTAGAGCAATGTGAGGGGCCGATAGGTGCGGGGGGGGGGGCAGATAAGAGAAGCTTTACTTAAGTTGTCCGAGGAAAAAGAAAAGCCAGGATAAAGGTGGTCCATTCGAACACTTATCGGCGACGCCGATTATCGCGGACAACCTTCGGGGATTTAGCCGCCTCGTGAAGAGCGATTTAAGTACAGGTCGGATCGCTATCACGCTTTTTCACGTGTGTATGTCTATATGAAATTTCCGATCGTAAATTCGCTAAAAAGATCCGTACAAATTATGAGGTCTCAGAATTGAGTGAGCGGATCGAGAAAAAACGTTTAAAAAATCCGTAAGAAAAAAATCGAATTGTAATGGTGAATTTTCGTTCTGAGCGATTTTATGTTTTTTGTGTCGAATTGCCATTTACTGAATCGGGCTTCATATTACATTTTTCAGGCTTGGGATGATGGGATGAAAGTTTTACCCAATTTTTGCATCTTTGCGTACAATTTCGCTGAAACAGTTTTAAAGATTCTTATTGGGGATTCATAAGTTAAAAGTGGGGAAGAAGAGTTTCGAAATAGTAATGAAAAAGTTAAGGGGTCTTCTCACTTTAGACACTAAAAAGGCTATTTTCATGAATTTTTCGATAGGTTTATACTGTAGATATTGATATAAAAGTTGTTACACTTAATAGATATACTTTCGAAATGCATACAATTTTTTAAAATGTATTTATGTAACCCAAACAAACTTTAAACGCGTTTTTCTCGAAATAATGTTTTTCGACGGCTTGTCGGGGAAATCTTCGAAACTACTGAACCGATCCTTGTGAAATTTTAACCACATATTCTTTAGAACTATAGCTATAGCGCATATCAAGGGTTTTTCAACATTTTTATATTCACTATTTTTTTTTTGCCAAAAACGGTGAAAAAAGCACGCTTTTTTGTTTGTTCGAAAAATGTCCGCCATTTTGTTATTTTAGCATATATAAAAAATCGTACGATATGCGCTATAGCCATTAACATACTGAATATAAAACCGTTTGATTTTTTTGTTTCGGATGATCCATCTCCGAAATTTCATCAACAGCGCAAACCTGCCATTTTTTTACGACATTTTTTTAATTACGTTTTTCGTCTATAAATAGTGACTTAAAAAAATACATTTTTTTCAAATGTATTTCGAAAGTGTATTCATTAAGTGTAAGAACTTGTATCTAAATATCTATAATAAAAAAATGACCAAAAAATTCATGAAAATAGCTTTTTTTAGCGTCTAAAGTGAGAAGATCCCTTGAGAAGATTTTTAAGAAATGGAGAGCAACTTTTTTTCTACTTTTTTTCTCTTTAAAAACTTTGTTCTACTTTCTACTTTTCTACTTAAAATCTTTTTTCATTACTTAAGAAACCCTTGCAGTGTTAATATATTTTAAAATCGTTTTTTTTCTTGCGTTTTCGAAAATATGGATTTTCATAAAGATGGTGTTAAATTTTGGTCGCAAAATTCGAATTATTCCGGACACTAGAGCCTTTCTTTGAAAAAGGGATTCGACCAGCCGCGTGAGACCTTGCGCGGACGGTGCGTCTTTTCTCGAAACGTCATTTTTCAAAACGGTGGAAAGATTTTGAACGAAGAATTTTCAAGTTATCCGTCTCAAATTTGTCACATCGTCCTTCACGTCATTCCTTAACGTCGAACGGAAGCGTTTTTATTTTTTGAAAATTTCACATTTTGTTTGAACGAAAAACTCTCGAAAAAAGGCTCAATTGGACACTTAATTTTAAGAAGGCTAGCATTTTGTTAATTTTCATCGAAAAAAAAATCCTCCGTATGCCTCTACAGTTTTTCGTAGTGATTAATAATCTTTTTGGTTTTTTCTCTCAGACCGTTTTCGGAGGAGTTTTCTTCGTCAGGCGCTATCCGTTTTAGGCATCATTTTGCAGTAGCTAAAAAAATTATATAAAAAGTAAAGCCAAAGGATAAGAAAATATTTTCATGCACATCATACGTCATTTGAATAAACGAAAAGAAATCGGATTGATTATCGAATTCTATTGAAAAAAAAATTATGAAAATCAGCGGTTTTCAAACCAATCACAATGGAATGGTCCCTTTAATTTTTTTGCTTGTTCCAGGCCGTGGAAATCGCTCAAACTTTTGTACGTATTCTCATTGGTAATTAACGACCTCAATCTGCAAAAAAGGCTCTAGATACTGATAAAAATGGAGAAATAAAAATTGAAGGAAGAAAAAGTCGTTGCATCCAATGATGCAAGCTTCAACGTCATGAGATTGCTTCGATGCCTAACAAAATGTTGCCGATCTTTCCTTAGATAAATATTCACGGATGTAGTTTGATACGAACCATTCGAGTCTTAATTTAACGAGATTGTCGATATTCTCTTGGATAAATATCCAAACATAGAGTGCGATGCAAAACACTTATGGTATTGAAGTTTGCATCGTTGGAATACAACGAGAATACGGTTCGAAGTTTGCATCATTGGAATGCAACGACAGTACGGTGTCGAAGTTTGCATCGTTGGAATGCAACGAAAATATGGTGTCAAAAAGTTTGCATCGTTGGAATGCAACGAAGATATAATGTCGAAGCTTTGCATCGCTGGGATCCAATGAAAACTTTTATCTTAAAATTTTTTTTTTTTAAATTTTCATCATTCAAATTCTAATCCTCCAAACTTAGGCTATAGATTTTTTATGAGAATCCGAAAAAAAAACAGCTAAGTAGTTTGTGTAGCATAAAGTTGCCAAAAAAGTTTGGTCCACCTAACTTTCCTTGCATTCCACCGATGCAAACTTCAATATCACACGAAAATCCTTCCTTATTTTTTAAATCTTTATTTTTATGACTACCCGAACTCTTTTTTTGCAGGTTTAGACTATGGATCCCTGATGAGGATCTTCAAAAATATTTCAGTGATATTTGTAGCCTAAATGTGCCAACTTCCGCTAATCATCTTGTTCTCCCAACATCAGGGTTTTAGTGTACTTTTCAAACGTGTTTCCCGCTGAAAACAATATCCCGAAATATTTGTACTCCTTGACTATTCCCAGCTCGTTATTTGTATGTTTCCATTTCTTGCTGTCCTCTTTTCGTCCCCCATTTCTAAAAACCATAATTTCTCTGTTATTCATATTGACCGGTATACTCAATTTTATTTTCTAATCCGAATTCATAGTATGGAAAGTTATTCCTATTTTTACTAAGCAAAAAATATTTTTTCACCCTCGGAGAAATCGAGTCGGAGTTGGAGAACTCGAAAATTGCTGGAAGCGAGGACACTTCAACATTCATACAATCCGAAGTTCTGTGTTGTAGAACACTATACTGGTCTGCTGCAGAGTTTCCTGAATTTGCCTCCCAATTAAGAAAATCGTTTCATTTTCTCCCCGAGCAAAGATTGTTCGGGCAAATTTCTCGTCTACGCTGTAGCTTCGAGGGAAAATGATATCAACGTATGGAAGCTGAGCTTCAGGAATCATCACAGTGTAAAATTTTCGAAAAATCGGTTTTTTGCGTTATCCGATAGACGGTTATAAACATGGACCTGGTGGCATCGCCGATTCATCGTAAGTAGACAATTTATGTGAAAATTCCGCACTCGATACTTCAAACGCGTTTTTCTCGAAATGTCGTTTTTTAAAACGGTGTACACTCTCAAAGAAAAAAATGTTCAAGCTATCCGTCTCAAATTTTCACATTTTTTTACGCCATCCTTCATCTTGCTATGGAAGCTTGTTTTTTAAATCTTTATATTCTTTGTAACAAAAAACTGTCGAAAGAATAAGTTTAATTCGATACATGTTTTTTTCAAACCGCCGTTATTTTGTCAATTTTGATTGTTAAAAAGCTTCACAGCAAGATACAGACTTTCATAGTGATCAATAATCTTTTTACAAATTTTATTTCAGATTACGGCCACAACCGTGTACACCGTGAGGGCTCCTTTTTCGAAGACATTTTCAACCCTTAAAAGAATGTAAAAAAAATTAAAATAAACTCGCGAAACACCCCTATTTTTCGCCCCGTTACTATGTTGTGATTCCTGAGGATACGCTGCGAGCAACGAAGGGGAACGATTTGATATGCGGACAAAACAAACTTTAACAGCCACAACGATAGATTGTCTGAAGTTTCTGCAAATTTTGCAATCTAGGCAAAGCCCGCAAGGGTATACGAAGGAATATTGGAAAAAAGGTAATCTCCAAGTTAACGTAGTTCAACCAGTTTTAAGGTAGTCCTATCGCTTCGCACTAGTCATACCACTGATCAAACTTGAGACCTGTACAATTTATATTTTTAACATATGCAAAAAAATAATTCGTAATAACTAAAATGTTCCATTTGTAAACTGTTTAATGAATGTTCACATTTAATTAGAAAAATGAAAATATAGCTATTCCAACGATTCGCGTAGTATTTCTAGGTTTGATATTTGGTGACATTGGTTCTATCTCCGTCTCTTTTTACTCATTCACGCGAGCTCAACTTCCGTGCTTTTCAACGTCGATCTGTCAAAACAATGTCAGGTGCGGGAAATGTAAAGCATTGTATTCGGGCCACAACTGGTAAAAAAGCATGGAAAATTTGTGTCGGCGAAATATGTCGGTTAAAAATGAAGTATGTGTGGAAATTCGAATAAGTGAGATCAGGTTAGGACTACAGTCAGCTGTTGCCTTGCTGTCACGTTTCTTTATCGTAGCAAGTGGTAATAATTCCAATACCGGAAGTTCAAATTAAACTTGATACTACATGAAAATTAGGTCAATGAGCGTATTTTTTTCTGAGAGCATTGGATTACTACAAGTGTTAAGTATGTAAATCTGATTATTTTTGAGAATCTGACGGATTCTCACTATTGTATACACTTTTGTAGCGACCGGAAATTGGGTTTTTGTATGTCGTCTCGGGATTCCTTCACAAAAGTACGCAATTTTTATATATTTTTTTCTCTGTAACAAGGTCGATAACCGATCCTGAAATTTTACAGAGACGATTATTAATATGTTTATTGAAGGTCAAAAAAAAATTATGAAAATCTTATGCATTGATGGCTGTCGATAGGACTATCTTAAAAAAATTATAATCTACTCTTCTGCCATCCGCGTTGTATTTCCGCTCCTGTGCGTATGAGCAAACATTGACACTCTGCGAGGGCTGTCAGGGTCGAATGTATACAGAGGGCCAAACAGGAAATACGGTCGTTCATCACGCACTACAAGCCGAGTGTATAGCGAAAGGCTCTCTCAACCAGTTTGATATTGTATTACAGCCGTCAGGAACGTAAATATCAGATATAGATCGAGTGTTGACGAATGCCTTCAATCGTGCCCTGCGTATTGCAGTTGTCCATTATATTCCGTATCCACAACGGGTCACTGTAGTCAGCTAGCCTAAAACATCGCTTTCACATCCACGTTCATTGCGACCGAAAAAAAAAAGAAAACAAAAATCGTTTCAAAAAGGGAAATATATAGTTTGTCAGTGTTTATTTGCGTGGCTGTTTTCATTTTTTCGTCATATCCTGAAAACTTTACGTTGAAAATGTACGTGGAAAAAGGATGAATAAAAATATCTCCTCGTAATACGAAGATTGTCCGGACTGGCAGTTTGATATTTTGTACAGGGAGTCAATTTTGAGTGGAATTATAAT
This sequence comes from Ophion costatus, assembly GCA_951751655.1. Taxonomy (NCBI): domain Eukaryota; kingdom Metazoa; phylum Arthropoda; class Insecta; order Hymenoptera; family Ichneumonidae; genus Ophion; species Ophion costatus. The sequence goes on along the minus strand of OX632359.1, from coordinate 44,286,154 downwards.
AACAATGAAATTGTTCAAACGTTATTGACATCGGAACGGATTGATAAAATGTCAATTTTTTTTGTTCGACTTCCCTCGTACTTTTGAATTATTTTAGCGTCGAATTACATTCGTTATGCAGGGGCAAAAAGCCAGAACAATTGACACTGTTTCGCGAGAGCTTAAGGGGGGAGATCTTTATGGCCAGCCAAAACAAGTGAATTTTCTAGATTTCGTTTGTCGAAATTATTTATTCCGCATAGAAGTTTTATGGACATATTGTTACATCTTTGAATTTCCCGAATTTGTTTTTTATATTCAAAACTTTTATATATTCAAAACTGGTGGCTGCATGGGACTTGATTCAGAGACGGTTGCCGCCTAAGTTGTTCCACGTCGTACAACCTAACGCCTGGTGCGTTGATCGGAAACATCAGACTTAAGTAGATTTAGATTTTTGAGATCCACACTGTCTACGTGAACCTAAAAAATCCGAAGAAAAGTGAAATTTCTGAAAACGGTACGTGTTTGAAAAAATGTTAGATTTTTTATTAAATGTTTACTTTAGTATTTATTGATTGAAAAGTCGTTTGTCAAAATTATTTTCAAGAAACGTTAGGTTCACATCGACAGAACTTATGTTATCTAAAATTGTGCAAAAGTGCAAAATGATCGATCTCATAGTTTTTGAGTTATCTTGTACGAGGTTTGCGAAAAAGAGGTTTTTGAGTAAAATGCGTTCAAGGAGAGAGATACCTTTAGGCGATTGTTTTTATGATCATTTTATAAATAATAAATTATAGGAGATAATTCTTTTCAACCTTATTGTCTCAAACATGATCCCAAATGGTTTCGAAAATAAAAAAAAGAATTTGATTATTGCATGATGAAGCCGTTTTTTTTAATATCAATTTTTTGTTTTAAGGGCTACCATTTTATCGATTTCAACATTTCTCACTTTTTTGGTTCATATTCTGTTATTAATGCTATTAATTTCTAAAATACCATGTAACAGCCAAACGTAGTCATAAAAAATACCCTACGTTCTAAAATTAGTGAAGAAATCTGAAATAGATTAAAAAAAGAGTGAAAAATCATGAAAATCAGCAATTTTTTTCCTCGCCTAAAGGTATCTCTCCCCTTAAAGTTTCAACTCTCAAGCGTTTTGTGACTAAATTACCTACCGATTAATCTGCGAATCCGGAGCCATAAAACAGTCCTTCAGCTTCTTCGTGGAACTCATTTTCTGCCATTTTCGGCGATCCCCTTAATCTTCTAGAGAAAAAAGATTCAATGGCTTTTCAGCCGAGAAACGCAGCTGAGTAACGTGGAACATCAACGTGTGCTAATTCGTGAAAGTCATGAATTTTATATTTCTCGCTCCGTCGTTTCAATTTATTTCTCAGCGTATTGTGCTTCATCCGCAGGGAAACGAAGGAGTGGCTCACAATCGCGTTGAAGAGACGACGATAAGGTGGGATGGAAAAAAACGCTCGAATTCCACGAGGGAACCAAGTGGGAAGATCTCACAATTGAACGTACAATATTTGGCTCAAGAGATAAGAAGAACGAATCTTCATCGCCTGAAAAGAATAATCCTATAAAGTTGGTATACATACCGTTTCGTGGAAAAAGAAAGAATAACACACGGAAGCGCGCGAGCTCGACGATTATAACGCGTTAAGAGGGAATGATACCTTATCGCGGTCGGTATGGTAGAACGATTATAGATTCCCACGAATCTCTGAAACGGCTCTTCAGATCCCGTCGAAACTTTGCCAAACGACGTCAAATAGATAGACGAACGGCTGCCTTCTCCTCAAATTTTCCGAATTTGAGAAAAAAATGTAGATTGGGTTATCATAAGCCAATCTACATTCTTTTTCTCAAAATCAGAAAATTTGAGAAGAAGAGAGCCATTCATCTATCTATTTGACGTCGTTTGGCAAAGTTTCGACGGGATCTGAAGAGCCGTTTCAGAGATTCGTCGGAATCTATAATCGTTCTACCATACCGACCGCGATAAGGTATCATTCCCTCTTAAGGATGTCGAGTCCCTATGAAACATGTTAATGTTAATTGTTCAATAAATAGCTTCTTAATCGTCATGAAATTTTTACACGACCTCCTGCATACTTCGTGTAAAAACATACAAAATTTTCAGAATTCTATAATCATTACTTCAACCTCCTTAAGGGTTGAAATAAAAAATGATAAGAAGATTCTGAAAAATTGGTATGTCTTTGTATGAGGCCGTGTTAAAATTTCACGACGATTAGGAAGCTCGTTATTAAAAAATTAACATTTTGTTAAGAACAATTTTTAAAAGAAATTAAAAAAAAATTTATCAATAAACTTCGTTTTGTTTCCGTTGCTTTCAGTATATTGTAGATATTACAAAATTGAGAGGTCAAAAAAAAACTTATTGCAAAGTTACATCAGTTTCCATAAGACAACATTTAATTTGTGAATGTTAATTATGCAATAACGAGCTTCCTAATTGCCGTGAAGTTTTTACACGACCTCTGAAATACTTCATACAAAAACGTAGCAAATTTTCAGAATTTTAATGTCATTTGCGATTTGGGACTCAACATCCTTAAGGCCTTAGGCCACAGTAACGGGTATAAAATCATGTGCGAATTTAATAATTATTTTTCGTATGAAAAAGTGCTTTACTCATAAAATTAATTACACATCTATTTAGTATGATTTTCAAGCTGTTAGAAAATATGTTTGATTTTTCAATATACAAAATGACCGACTACTCGAAACTTCTCCAAACAGCTTTTTCCAATGGGCGTGACAAATAACTTCAACAATTTTCTCTCGATCTACTTCAAATTTAAAAGTTATGTTCCGAATTGCATTTCGCAGAGAAGTACGTACAGAATTTCTGATAAATCGAAAACTTTTCATTTTATGAGCAGTTATAACGAAATTTTTCACTGAAAATTCATTTCTTAAGTTCAAATACCTACAACTTTTGAATAAAACGATATTTTTTAAATTCCGTACGTACTTCTCTAGGTATTCTAATGTAGATTGTCCAGAATTTTTGTTTTTTGTTTTAGGTAAAAAATTGTGGATGCTAAATTTCACGCCGCGGAGCGCCTTAAAAAAAGATAACAAAAGAAAATATTAGTAGTAGGCCATTTTACATCGAAAAAAAATATATATTTTCTAGCAGCTTGATATTTACACTAAATAAATGTGTAATTAATTTTATGAGTGAACCACTTTTTCATAGGAAAAAAAATTGTTAAATTCGCACATGATTTTATACACGTTACTGTGGCCTAGGGTCTTAATTAAATGCTTCTCTCTCCCACGCGTTTGGATCTCCACCTTTTTCTCGCCATGAGCACTCTGAAGCAAAACCACTTAATTTTTCGATCGCTCGCGGACTCAGTGCTCGTAGCGGAGAAGCTTTTGTCGCGCGGTGAATACAATTTTTCTCGCGGCTTTCCGTCACGTGTCCGTCGTAAGCTTTTAGCTGGCAATGAAAAATAATTACGTCGCAATGGAGCTCTTGATTTACTGGGAGAAATACACGAAGGAAGTAGGAATGTTAGCCACAATCCAAGATTTAAAAAAATTATTATTACACAGGGTGGACCATGTAACGTCACCACCCCAAATATCTCCGTTATCTTTAGAGCGACGAAAATATGTCACGACGTAATTTCATTGATTTCGATGGGCTGATTGAGTGGTGAAAAATTCATTTTTGTCAAGGTAATCGTTTTTGCGTTCTCAAGGTCATCAATAGTTTTTCAAATGGGAACATGTTTTTTTTTAAGACGCTGTAGGTGATATTAGCTTTAAATGAAATACCATTCTTCATGACTATATTTATCCATTATGGTTAATTTTAAACACTTTCTGAAAAATGGTCCGATTTCCTGTTCTTCATTGTTTCGTGAAAATTTTCCACCGCGAGATTTCTCAATTCGCGTCTGCCGCGAAAAAAAAACACTTCGAGTGTGCTTGAATATTGCGGAAGCAGACATGTAAATGATTTCGCATGAAATAAATTATATCCCAATTCGTTTTTACTTGTCAGCTCGAGTTTGGATTCAATATTGAATTGGACAAAAGTTACGGCGCAGCTCGTTGATGGAAAGGAACTTTGCGAACTTTTGCCAATTTCGAGAAAACGAATTTTCCGAGCAAGCCGGGAATATTATAACGACAGTCGGAGATTATGTGACAGGGTCCGGAAATCGAGTAATTACACAAAACTGCTCGGAAGGCTCTGGGCGCTTCCGTGGTCGACGTCTCGTTGAGACGTCAACGTTATATTGCTTCTCGCGATACGATGGCCGAGAAAGGATCCGTCGGATATTCATATGAGGTGATTTATTATTCTTGGCTAGTTCAGCTTAAGGGGTTACCCCCACTTGCGATTTTGAAGAAATCGATTTTTTTATTGCATTTTTTTGAAGTATAAGTATCTGAGAATATGTCCTGAAAATTTCAAGTCGATCCGAACAAAATTGACTGAGATATGAGCGTTGAAAGAGAAGAATCCGTGAATTGAAGAACTGAAATTGAAACTTTAAACGCGTATTTCTCAAAATGGCATTTCTGAAGTCGGTGACCAAGATTACTCGAACACTAATGAACCGATCTTCTTGAAATTTTGCAGGCTTATTTAATACATAAAAATGTAGTCTTTAATCGTTCGATTTTTTTTTTCGAAAAAAATGGCAGTTTTATAGCCAAAAAACGGCCGTTTTTTTCGTTAAAATCGAACCATTAACTTTGACTGTCCGCCATTTTGTGAAAAATTAATATTTTTTAAAATCCTTCGATTAAAGACTAGTTTATACTTATATTTGACTAAATCCATCCGCATTTTTTTTTCAGATGATCCACTTCGCCGCAATGTTGGTCACCGCAAACCGTGTATATAAAAACATTATTTCATTGACGGCCATTTGCCACTAAACAATGTAATATTTTTCAATAAAAAAATTACTGAAAGTTCTTCAAGATGTGTTCTTTAAGATGGTATATTGATCGATTAAAAAAGTTTTGTAGTTTTCTTTTAAAAAATTCATGAAAAAAGCCTTTTTTGCGCTACAAGTGGGGGTAACGCCTTAAGGCCTCAGGCCACATCAACGCGTATAAATTGAAGTGGGAATTTAACAATTTTTTTCGTACGAAAAAGTCATTCACTCATAAAATTAATTACACATTAACAACACAACCATTACACCCGTTAGCGTAGGTTCGAATCTCCATGTAGGTGAAATATTTTCTTCGATAGGAATCATTCCAGGTCAGGGAATAACAAATCGTGATAAACAATCATACAGGTAGTACTTTCAATTGAACATTTTCGAATTTTCAAATTTATGAAATATCCAATGCATTTAGTAGACACACCATTCAATATGGTAAAACCCACTATTGTTTGATAGTGTAAGGAATCGTCTATATTATAAAAACCTACTATATTATATAGCATTGACGAACAACGTGTATTTGAAAGATTGTTGGTTGCGGTTAACATGTGATCATAGTCAACACAACTGCTAACATATCATAAGCAGTACTATATTTTCGACAGTAACCATGACTATAAAATATTATTGTCCCCTCAGGGTAATATAAAATATGGCTGAAATATGGTTAAGATTACTATACATTTCTCTCTGTGACGTAACGAAATGCTACTTTTCATACAAGTTCGGAAATTACGACGAAGAATATTGTTCCAGTTTTATACAAATATTTCTTTGTGCTTGATTGGGTGAAACAAATAGTCAATCGATTTATTGAATTTAATGATTTTTGATCGATTTTTTTCTGGGGGTGAGGTTGTGCTCGGCCCTTCTGGCTACTGAATGTCACCAACCCGTGGCAAATGCTCGCAGCGACGCGTGCTATTTACGTAATGAATCCCTTTATCCCTCGGAGGACGAACAGGTTCCGACCTGCTTTCGCATGCGGACATCCGGATCCAATGGGGCAATATTTCGATACGAAGCAAGAACTCATTGAGCACATATACCAAGGGAGGAAGTGTACGTGGCGACTGTTGACAAACTTTGATGGAAATTTACCGAGGAAATTGCTCTCGGCATGTGTCGTTCACTATGCACGTACATAGAACTATAGCGCATGTAAAACGTGAATGCCAAACGTGAATCGAACACGACGAGTTGGGCGAGTCATCAAAGTTATACAAGAGAATTTCGCGCATTCTTCGTGTCTGTCTATCCACTATACTTTCGAAATTAAAAAAAATCTCTACTCCGCGCATATCGATAATTATCGATGTTTAACAAAAACTTTTACAATATTCACAACATTAAAATAGTGTTGTTCAAAGTAAATAGATGAATTCGGAGGCACTCGGGAAGTTTAGGTTTTATCTACTCCGCGAATAAAGAGGATGCAGTGGACTTAAGGGGTCTTCTCGCTTTAGACGCCAAAACAGGCTATTTTCATTAATTTTTTTGATAGGTTTATATTATAGATATTGATATCAAAGTTGTTACACTTAATAAATACACTTTCAAAATGGATTTAAAAAATGTATTTATTTAAGGCGTTACCCCCACTTGTAGCGCAAAAAAGGCCTTTTTCATGAATTTTTTTAAAGAAAACTACAAAACTTTTTTAATCGATCAATATACCATCTTAAAGAACTTTCAGTAATTTTTTTATTGAAAAATATTACATTGTTTAGTGGCAAATGGCCGTCAATGAAATAATGTTTTTATATACACGGTTTGCGGTGACCAACATTGCGGCGAAGTGGATCATCTGAAAAAAAAAATGCGGATGGATTTAGTCAAATATAAATATAAACTAGTCTTTAATCGAAGGTTTTAAAAAAATATTCATTTTTTACAAAAAGGCGGACAGTCAAAGTTAATGGTTCGATTTTAACGAAAAAAACGGCCGTTTTTTGGCTATAAAACGGTCATTTTTTTTCGAAAAAAAAAATCGAACGATTAAAGACTACATTTTTATGTATTAAATAAGCCTGCAAAATTTCAAGAAGATCGGTTCATTAGTGTTCGAGTAATCTTGGTCACCGACTTCAGAAATGCCATTTTGAGAAAAACGCGTTTAAAGTTTCAATTTCAGTTTCCACGAATGACGGATTCTTCTCTTTCAACGCTCATATCTCAGTCAATTTTGTTCGGATCGACTTGACATTTTCAGGACGTATTCTCAGATACTTATACTTCAAAAAAATGCAATAAAAAAAACGATTTTTTCAAAATCGCAAGTGGGGGTAACCCCTTAAGTCACTATTTACAGACGATAATTTTTAAGAAATGTACGGCAGCGCTGTTGATGAAAGCTCGGAGATGGATCATCCGAAACGAAAAATCAAACGGTTTTAGATTCAGTATGTTAATGGCTGTAGCGCGTATCATACGATTTTTTATATATGCAAAAATAACGAAATGGCAAAATTTTTTCGAAAAAAAACAAAAAAAAAGTGTTTTTTCACAATTTTTGACAATAAGAAATAGTAAATAACAAAATTTAAAAAATCCTTGATATGAGCTGTAGATATAATTGTAAAGAATATGTGGTTAAAATTTCATAAGGATTGGTTCGGGAGTTTCAAAGATTTTATCAACAAGCCGTCGAAAAACGCTGTTTCGAGAAAAACGCGTGTAAATTTTATTTGGGTTACATAAATACATAGAAAATTTTTTAAATATATTTCCAAGCTGTATTTATTAAGTGTAACAACTTTTATATCAATATCTATAATATAAACCTCTCAAAAAAATTCATGAAAATAGTCTTTTTTAGCGTTTAAAGCGAGAAGCCCCCTTAAGGTCGTTGCTAAATCATTTTTAAAGGGTGGGAGGAGAAACAAAGTTCCTATGCTTATACATTGCGTGACGTCACCAGTGCCAACTTATGGTAGCAAAATATTAATTACCTGTACGACTGAATATCGCGAAAATTTTCAAATGTACGGTAGATAATTGTAATTATTATTTTCATATATGGTAACTTGAAGGAGTTAGGATTATCAGAAAATTAAATCACCTTTTACCTACATTTCTTGACAATTTACTTCAAACGCGTTTTTCTTGAAACACTGTTTTCAAAGTCGGTGGACATGAAATCTCAAGAACCACTTAATGGATTAGTTCCAAATTTACGGGTGACACAATCAAAAACATTTAAAGGTCGTTGACGATCTCACTTTCTGAAAATCGATTTTCATTTTTTAATCGTTACGTAAAAATGACAACATTTTTTCAGATTTTGTGGGCTGACCTTTCAATTCGTCGCCATATTGTTAAAAAAAACCATTTCAAAAATCAACGATCGTCAACGACTCGTATTCATTATCAACTTGGATAACCCGTTTGGTTTTTAGATTTCGCATGGACCGTTTAAGCTAGAGAGCGTCCACCGCCGAAGGTCGCGAAAAAATGTCATCATGTGCCAGCGGTCATGTTTTTGTTTTTTTTATATTTTTTTGGTGATTTTTTTAGGGCTCTCAATATGTGTACCTTTGTCTTAAAAAATGCGTTTCATTTTCACCAAGCGCGTCTCAGGAAAAAAAAATCGGAATTCGGCAATTTTCTTCAGGTCTTTAGGTAGATGCAGCTCCTCAAAACCCTTTCGGGAATAGCCTTGTGAGTCTTGTGCGAGGTAGAATTACTTCAGGGTGGAGTAGACGGACGAAAGGCATAGGGAAGGAGTTTCTCGAGAGTTTTGACAAGTTTCGTAGACGGCTATAGATGTCTTCGCGGTCCCAGTGGTCGCAACCTTTCGCCTCTTGAATTGCAAAAAAGAAAAGTTCATTCTTTCGTCCGGGCTTTCGTCTAACAGTCTACTGAATATATCCCGTAGGGAAAATTTGTTATATGTATATATGTGTGTGTGTGTGAGCGCGCACAAATTTATATATATATATATATATATATATATATATATATATACATATATGTATATATAAATTTGTATACATACATATTATATATATATATATATATATATATATAATTTTTTATGTGCGCGTGTGTATATACTGGGCTCCACTGCTATATCAAAGCTGGCACCGGTTCACTTCAAGAAGGAACTGTTCGCTAGCTCTAGCACCGTTATAGTCGAACTCAAAACAAGATTAAGAAAGTTCATCCCCGTCACGACGACTGAGAACCATTTTGGATTCTCACGAGACTTGCCCCCTCGGCTTTTTCTTCGTCTTGCTCTCATTTCGAGCTCTTTGTCAGCAGACTTCCGCTCCGTTTGAGCGTCCAGCACTCTCGAGTCAAAGTCATCCGTCACATTTATGTTCGTTATATCGTATAAAAAAGGAAAAATGCATTCACCATTGGAGTTATTAAACTATACGTATGTTAATACATATTGGATTATATGTCTACCGATGAAAAATAAATTGGAATTAACTAAGGGAGACATCGCGTTAGGCAGCGGAAAATAAGCGAGTTTTCAAGATTTTTTTGCGTCGGAATTATTTATTCTACATCATTAAAATGTTCTGCACATATTATTAATTTTTCTTTTGCATATTTTTTTAAATATTTTTAACTGCCGGCTGTACGATGCCTTCAGAGATGGTTGCCGCCTGACTGGTTCCACGGAGTACAACCGAGCGGTTGGTGCATTGGTCTCAATAGTTAGAGCCAAAAAGTATCGGGTTTTTAAGGTCTACACGCTCTATGTCAAACGAAGAAATTTAAAAAAAAAGCAAAAATTCTAAAAATGGCACGGGTTTCGAAAAATGTGCTTTCTTTCGTGAAATTTTCACTCTAGTATTGTTTAATGATGATTAGTTTTAAGAAAATCATTTTCGAGGAACTTTAAGTTTCGTATAGACGGTCATATGGACCGAGGTAGGTATGGTGTGGTCTTCTAAACTGCATTCCCAAAACTGGCGTGACGTATAGCCAAAAAATTAATCGACCGATTCTGATGAAATTTGGTATAAATCTTTCTAACCCTATTGTCTAAAAAGTGAGCCTAAATGTTATTCGAAATAATTTTTAAAAAAGGATTTTTTACAGCCACTTTCTTCCGAAAATTCAATATTTTTATTTTAAAGCGTACCAATTCATCGATTTTCAACATTTCTCACCTTTTCATGGTTCATATTCTGCGTATGAGTGTTAATGAAAAAAAAATCGTCGTTGGTTTTTTTTTCAGATTAATCCCGCCGACGCTACCTGTCACGCCGTCTCAAAACATCCGCCGCACCCCGTTTAGAAGACCGTGTCATACCGCTGTCATTTTTTAATATTAATCACTTTTAAAAACCGTGTAACAACCAAAAGCAGTAATAGACCGTACCCGATGTCTCAATAATGGTGAAAAAATCTTTTCTTCAAAAAATAATCATGCAATTTTAATTAAAGTAATCAAAGAAATGAATAGATATTAAATTATATAAATTAAATTATACTATCTAGTTCAGTGAATAGTCCGATAATGATTGGAAAACACACATTGCTGTTACACACACATAGCTGAGAAATATCTCACGTAACCGTCAGGTCGAAGAAATACGAGCACGCGAAGCAATATTTTTTTTTCTTTTTTTATACCCTCCCAACGAATAGTTTTTCTGCTACGAAGTGTCTCGGATTTATACATGCGCTCCCTCGCTTCCTTCTCCCTGTCGAGCCCTCATCCCATTCCCAAACTTTCCATTTCATTTTTATTAATTCTGTTTCCGTCACCTATCTATATCTCGCACGTGGATCCATTTACCACCGTCGGATTTATCGTTCGTGTACACGAACATTCGTATCGTGCTCCACGAGTAATCGGAACTTGGTGAATGTGAGAGAGTCCCGAGTCGAGAATCACGTGTATTGCAATTTCGTACACACATTCGTCTATACGCCTACACACGTACACATCTTTATGTGTACACGTGCACAAGGGGATTTCCGCTTTATCTTCACCTCGTAAGCAGAATTAAAACCGGACACCACCCTGACGGGTCAGAAAAAACGATTTTTTTCCTGCTTTTCATCAGTGTTCTTATTCAAGAATATATGAAAAAATGCTCAAAGTTAATGTATTAAAAGTTTATCAAGTGACAGACGATTTAGTAAAAGCAGGTAACACAACGATTTACTGCGATTATCATCCAATTGAACTCGAACGAACTGACTAATGGTTGCCTCGCTATGAGCTAGTAATATGGTGAATATTTTGTTACCCAGCCCTTGTCTAGTCATTGCCCAGCTGATCTTGGTCACGAATGACAAAGTGAGGTTATGCGACTATGTGTAGTTCCATTGAGTAATTTACTTACAGTTAGCAAGCCAACATGATTTTCAGATGGCGTTGCATAAGAAAAGAATTCTCAAGTGGCATGTCGCCATGACCTAGCCAACACTAGTTAACTGTGGCTATGCACCCCTTGGCTAGTCACTACCTAACTAACTACTACTACTAGCTAACTGCACCCCTTGGCGAGTCACTACCTAATTAACCACTGCTACTAGCCATCTACGCCCCTTGGCTAGTCACTTCCTAACTAACTACTACTACTAGCTGACTGCACCCCTTGGCTAGTCGCCACCTAAATAACTAGTACTTGTAGCTAACGGCACCCCTTGGATAGTCACTACCTAACTAACTACTACTAGCTAATGGCACCCCATGACTAGTCGCTACCCAACTAACTACTATCACTAGCTAACTGCACCCTTTGGCTAGTCACTACCTAACTAACAACTACTACTAGCTAACTGCACCCCTTGGCTAGTCACTACCTAGCTAACAACTACTACTAGCTGACTGCACCTCTTGGCTAGTCACTACCTAACTAACTACTATCACTAGCTAACTGCACTAGGCTAGTCACTACCTAACTAACTACTGCTAACTGCACCCCTTGGCTAGTCACCACTTAACTAACAACTACTACTAGTTAACTGCACACCTTGGCTATCCACCACCTAACTAACAAAAACTACTAGCTAACTGCACCCGTTGGCTAGTTACTGTCCTGCCGATTTCCGTCACAAATGACAAATAAGTGAGGTTGTGTGACTATGTGTAGTTCCATCAGGCGATGCTCTCATGGCTGGCTAAGCAACTTGAGTTACGGGTGAGGTTGTGAATGAAAAAAAATCTTCAAGTCGATATCGCGGGATGACCTAGCTAACACTAGCCTACTAGCGCTGCGCTAACCACAATAAATGATCGGACAAATCCAATTCAAGTTTATGTAATTCTATGTGATTATGGCCCTCAAGGCAACGAACTTAAGTCATTGTCAACCATACCCATTTGTCGATTATCGAACTTTGGGTATTGTAACATATACAGACAATACGAAAATTCAGAAATTGAATAAGCAGAAACGGCTCAGTGGACAATATCACAGCCCATCAACCAGAGGTCCCGGCATGGCAACCACTTTACGCGTAAGCGTTTGTCTGATATAATTTTAAATTGAATCATCAATTTATTTCCAGCGCCAGTAACATAACCTTAAATATCTTTACTTGATTAATGAATAACGAAGAATATCGTAAACGGATACAATGATGTAAATAGTGTGCAAAAAAATCACGAAAAAATAAATATATATAGCCGGATTTTGTAAATCTAGACGCTGATGAGTTACGTTTTCCACTCGGGTAGTAGCTTAGACAGGTTATCACAATTTCAGCTCGGGTACTTCATGGAGACTCATGTCAGACGCTAGCTGAGCTTGCAGAATCTTTGAGAGTTGATCAACCAATAGTTTCGAAACGTTTGGAAGCATGGGGAATGATTGTTTTTTACACGAGGCATTCGTCTTCACGAAAAGAACAGCGAGAACTTATTCAACATCCCAATACGATCGTGTATTAAATCCTGTGTCCAAGAAGTTCCTACGGACTCAAAAAAAAGTACATCAATCTACATAGTTACTCAAAAAATACTCAAGCTACTCAAAAGTAATTTAAAAAATAGTTACTCAAAAGTAACTTAAAAAATAGTCACTCAAAAGTAACTAAAAGAATAGTCACTTAAAAGTAACTAAAAAAATAGTTACTCAAAAGTTACTCAAAAAATAGTCACTCAAAAGTTACTCAAAAAATAGTTACTCAAAAGTTACTCAAAAAAGATGCTCCATGCTGGAATTCCATTCCATCACGACAATCACCGAACGAAAAACAAACGGGCACATCTACACTTTCACAAAAGTTCTAAGCGAAAAACCTAAGATTGTTCCCTCGGGTTCCCCTCAATCCAGATTCGTTGATTCCGGAAAATGAAAAGATGCATGAAAAGCATGGAATTCCTGGTCGTTTCACCCTTTGGGGAACGGTCGAACGTGTTCGTGGGTCGAACGACGGGAGTGTCAGATTCAGTTGGCAATTTTGGCTTCGAAGTATATACGTGTGCACGTTAACTGAGATGTTCGCCCCATTGTTGTCGTATCAGTTCAAGAGTGCGACGTCACACGGAGATACAGAGGGCTCGTAGCGGACAAAGCACCAATTTCCGAAAATACAGTCGCTGCTGCACCACATTAGAATATTATACGTATGTCTGTGTGTGCGTATATACATGTATTGTCTTGTGGAGGTCTGAGAGCAACGTCCTGTTGGGTTTCGACGAGTAGTCTACTCCATAAGCCGGTCCACGAAGCTTCCTAGTTTTCTCTTCGCTTCACGTTACACCGCATATTCGTTGGACCTCCAAAGGACCTTGAGAACGGTGAACAGTTCTGCGAGGCAGGGGGTGAAGAGGAAAAAGGCGGGAAAGTGAAGTGATGGAGAGAGACGGAGCAGGGGAAACGGACAAAGTTGAGATCCACTTGTCTTTGCGGAGATAAGACAGGACTTCACCTCCATCGATCTGATACCGCTGATTATCCTCTCATACCTGTCGCGAGAAATTCTCGATACTTGATCCCGGCAAATGAAGGTACTCGTGTCTGGACAGGGAAACTGGGAAACAGTAAGTCAAGGTAAAAAAGAACGCATTTAGGTCTTGCTGTCCATTTCTGATGAGGTAACTTTGCTCAATTGATCCTGCGGTAAATGTTCGGAAGTGGGGCTCCTGCTTGAATCAGGCAATTTTTCTTCAAGGGTTCCAACAAACCCAAACAATCCCTAACAACCTTAAACAACCCCAAACAACCTCGAACAACGCCGAACAACCCCAAACAAAAATTAGCCTGATCCTAGCGGGAGCCCCACTTCCGAATATCTACCGATTCTGCAAACTGTTCTTTAGGGGAGTTGGAGTGTTTGCAACAATCCGAGATTAACCAAAAAAATATATGTTATTGTCTAGACTGTGCTGAATCTTTACGAATTTTTTGAATTTTTTTTCACCACATAAAATCGGAGAAAAAAATTATTTAATGCGTTTGATTTTACGTGCAGCTAGATGGGCTAGACGGTCGCACTACAGGTGATCTCATTTTGTTGGCTATTTATCACCAAGACAAACCATTTCTAACAACGGTTTATGGCAAACTAAACCTTAGTGAACATTTTGAACAGCCCATCTTGCCCATCGCAAACCATATATATCCAATATTGAACCATCAAGGCTTGATAAAGGACTACGAATTTTTGCTGCCGAATGCAGGGCGCTGCTGCCAACCTCCATGTCCGCGAAGTTGCTGTATTCCGCAACACTTAGTATTCATCAATGGTAATAAATAATCTCTTGACATAAGTATAAGTAGGTATCATTATAAATGATAGGCGCCGTTTTTTCATAATAATCATCAATAATTTTATACTTTGTCAAGTTGGTAGTAACGGAAAAGTTATTCCTATTCACGTAATAAAAATATTAAAATGCATAACTTTGCTCTTCAAGGCAGGCATCCCATGTGACAGGTCCCAAAAATGAAAAATTTTTTTTTTGCACGAATTGCAAAAAATGTGTGTTTTTTTTCTAAGCTGTATTTTTCAAATTGGCTACCATGATATCTCAAAAACTATTAAACGGATTTCACTCAAATTTTTATTGCAAAATCAGCACATCTATAGTTCTCATCCGAAGTAGAATATTTTCGATATCTGCCATAGTTTATGTTTAAGCTGAAAAGATCGAAAAAAATGACGAAACTTGGAACTTAATTTTTAAGACCGTGCCAAAAATTCAATTTTCGATATTTTCCCCTTACTCTAGTTCTGCTGATAGCCTCAGGTCTACGAATTTTAATACCGTTTCACTTTTTCATTTCAGATTAGCAAAACCTCCGGAGTCATGGCAGGTGTCGACCAACTTTTTTTACACATGAGTGTCTTCCGCACGGTGTGAAGTCGATTCAACTCGTTATTTTTGTTTGACAAAATTCTGAGGGACTATAAAAATGTTAATAAATGCACAATGAAATGTTCGTGTTCATAAAAAAATCCCAAAAAAGTGAGAAAAAAAGCTGTCACATGGGATGACCCTGTTATTTACATATTTTCTGAAAAATTAGCATTTACAGAATAAATCTACATTATCCATTTGTGAGGTTCATTAAAAAAAAACAAAATCATAAACCGTCATTTGATCCAACTGCACCGCTCCAACCTCCTGAAAAAGAAAGAAAATCGGAAAAACTGATCAAAACATACGAGCGAAGAAGCTTATCGGTGAAAAAAGAAAAAAGCTGGGTTACCCTGGAATAATCAGGGATTACGCCAAATCGTTAGACGAAAAGATTAGCCGGTCATTTAGCATACCCAGCGCTCGATTTTGCCGGAATAGGAACAGCCTTCTTAAATTCCCATACGGGTTATCACGTGCAAAATCGAACGTTTTTCCTAAGAGGAATATTCGTTGAATTTCATTATGTGAAAACGATTGGCCGAAATAAAAATGACCAACGCAACCGCGGTAATAAGCTTTGTGAGACTTTTTTTGGTAAATATTCGGAAGTGGGGCTCCTGCTAGAATCAGGCTAATTTTCTTCAAAGCTCCAAACAAACCCAAACAACCCCAAACCACACAAAATAACCCCAAACAACCTCAAACAACCCCAAACAAGCAGGAGCCGCACTTCCGAAAATGCACCCTTCTGTTACGGCTTCGAACTTTTTGTACCGACTGAATGAATACTCTTTCGGGGGCCTCCTCCGCATGGACGGGCACGAGTACAGTGGATTCGAATTGCGATCGTGGAAAGGCAAACCTTTTTATCGTGTCGTTACCATAGACGCTCATTGGTACAACCAAACCAACGGTAGTTTATTCCGATCGTGCGGTTATCCAGTTCGGAGATCTCGGCCTAAGAAACGGCCATTTGATACAAAGAAAATCCCCACTAAATATTCGATTACCGGGAGATAAGGATTCGTCGGGACGAATATAGGAACGAAACAAATGGCTCACGGGGTATGTTGAAGAGCAAAAATAAAATTCGGTGCTTGAAGTCCTTCGCGTAAATGGATGAAAACCCGAGTCGAAATTTAGACCCTCCTTTAAACCTCCTTTCGATCCCAATTTGTCATTCAATGGAGGTTCAAGAGGTTCAAATGGAAATCTCGAAAACATGTATATCAGAACCTACTGAACCTCCAAAAGTGGCAGAAATTGAACTTTTTCACTCAAAAGAGGTTTTGTAGGTTCATCTGAACCTCTTTTAAGCCCTGGTGAGCCTGATTTAATGCTTACGCAAACCTACAGACCCTCTTTTAAACCTCCTTTCGCCCTACTAACTCTCCTTTGACTCCTTTCACCGGTGGCTCGCAGGGCCTCCTAGCCCTCCTTTAAACCTCTTCTGACCCTACTAACCCTCCTTTAAGCCTACTTCAATATGCTGCCCTCCGCTCCCCCCCTTCTCTCCCATCCGCAGTTCACCGATATTCCAAAGAAGGGATAATTATAATTAAAAAATATTTTCAGTTACACGAAACAATTTATAGTTGTGACAATGTATGTATATGTTTCGAATTAATAAATCAATCTTATAATAAATAATCAAACTTCATATTTTTAATTCACACATATAATTTATTTTTCAGATATAGCTTGACCCTACAGAACCTCCTTTGGATCCAATCTTTCATTTTCCTTCTGCTTTGGATTCAAAGGAGGTTCTGTAGGGTACAGATAGGACTGTAGGCCAAAACGAGGTTGTGTAGGTTCACGCAAGCCGAGCCCATAGGCCTAAAGGAGGCTCAGGAGGTTGAATAGAAGGTTCAGTAGGGCTAAAAGAGGGTCGCCAACGGTGCAAATTTCTCCATATAGGTTCAAGGGGAGTCAAAGGAGGGCGGCGGTCTGTGCGTTACAAAGGAAATAGGTTCTCGAGCATTCAAAGGAGGGTATAAATTTCGACTCGGGAAAAATGACCAAATTTCACCAGCCATAAGATCGTCAAGATTTAATAATACATACGGTATTAAGGGGGGATATTACAACGATACAAAATATCGATTTCTTTTTTTCGATTTAAACGATAGAGATATGTATGTAGAATATTTTCGCAAAATTTCAAAGCGAAATTCGAAAAACTTCCGACGTTACAGCCCATCGACGCTGTGCCTGGCCGCATTTATCTAGGCTTTTTTAGGTACCTCTAAAATCCGACGTCCCTAAGCAGCCGCCCATACGGCTTATTGACAAATCCAGGACTGGCAAAAAATAATTAAGGCCTTAGGCCACTCTAGGATCCGGAAAACGATTTTTTTTACCTAAAAAGGTACCTTAGTACCTATAAAATTATATTCCAAAAGATAACGAGTGTGAAAAATCCCTTAGTACTCGATTTGTTAATTCATCTGCAGGCATCGCAGATCAAAGGCGTTGAAACATTATTCATGTCGTGACTTTCTTCTAACGTTAAACAAATTTCAACCGATTCACTTGAAGTTTCAACTGTATATTTAGAATTACATTTTTTAAGGCACTACGTAGGATTTTTTAATTATATTGCATAGTTCCTTTTTATAAACAATTTTCGGTCGATTTTCTCATGGCATTTTATACTTCTTGTTTTAGAAATGCGCCATTTTGAAAAATAACAATTTACCCAAAAAAAATCGTACGTACTTGTATAGCTATTCTTATATATAATCGATAAATCGATATAACTCAAAAATTGTAGAGGCTGTTGGTCGGGCCGTTTACCTTCTTGAAATAAAGACGTCATCGGAATAATGCTGCACAGTTGCCATTTTGAAGTTTATCATTGTGAAAAAATAATTGTGTATGGTCAACTACGTGTAAAATAAAACTCCTATCTTGTAATTTCGATTTCTTTTATGGTTATGCTTTAAAGAAAAACACAAAATATGCCCTTTGTGGACTCTAAAGTGGCCTAAGGCCTTAAATTAACAACTAACAATTACTATTACTTTTACAACAATTACTATTGTGTAAACTTCAAAAGCGTTTTTCTCAAAACTGCATTTTCGAAATCGGCGTACAGGATTACTCAAAAACTACTAAGCTGATTGGGTTGAAACTTGATGGAAATAATGATAATATTGCTACCTTCTGCTTGACGAGAATTGCTTTGGAAATAGTAGAAAAAAAGTACAT
Source organism: Ophion costatus (assembly GCA_951751655.1). Taxonomy (NCBI): domain Eukaryota; kingdom Metazoa; phylum Arthropoda; class Insecta; order Hymenoptera; family Ichneumonidae; genus Ophion; species Ophion costatus. The sequence goes on along the minus strand of OX632359.1, from coordinate 44,267,707 downwards.
TTTATAATACAAATTTTACGAAAATTTTTATTTTTCTGTATTAATAACTATCAAAAAGAAGATATACATGTTCTGGGTGAAAAAATGTCTGAATTTTTTTGCAAATCAGTTTACGGGAAGCTAGACCACGCGCCGATTCGCAACTCCCGCGGCAACCTTGCTGTGACACTCTGCCACAGCTCCATTTTGATGATAAATGAATACAAAAGATTGTTTTGTCTACTTCAATATACTATTAAAGTATATCTACTGTTTGCTAATTGTGAAATACTTATTTTCTTGGTTTAAAAAATTTCTCAAAATTGCTCAATTTTTTCCCGCCTAAATGTATATCCCGCCTTAAGGGGTCTTCTCACTTTAGACGCTAAAAAGGGCTATTTTCATGAATTTTTTTGATAGGTTTATAGTATAGATATTGATATCAAATTGGTTACGATTAATAAATACACTTTCGAAATGCATTTAAAATATGATTTTATTTATTTAAGTCACTATTTATGGACGAAAATGGTAGTTAAAAAAATGTCCTAGAAAAATTGTAGGTCTGCGCTGTTGATGAAATGTCGGAGATGGATCGTTTTTCGAAGATTTTATCAACAAGCCGTGGAAAAACGTTGGTTGGAGAAAAACGCCTTTAAAGTTTGTTTGGGTGACATAAATAAAAATTTTTTTTTTTTATATATTTCGAAAGTGTATTTATTAAGTGTAACAACTTTTATATCAATATCTATAATATAAAACTATCAAAAAAAATCATGAAAATAGCCTTTTTAGCGTCCAAAGTAAAAAGACCCCTTAACAAATAAAATAGCCGGAATCAATCAAGTGATATGTATGGTCGGGTGGGTCGCGCTCGTGTACATTGTAGGGCACCGAAGAGGATTATGTTAATGGGAGGGAAGGGAAAGGCAACGCGAGGTGAACTTGAGCTACCCCAGGGTTACATTAATTACTGACATAAAACAGAAAAGAGAAAGAGCGATGAAGTACGGGCTCCCTGCGAATACGAACTGCCTTATTCCACGGATCATAAAATCGGAACGTGGCATTTCGAGTTCGCTCGGACCGTGTGGTCGTTACTAATACGAAGCTGGAAAAGAACAAAAAAGATGGGATGATGTAAGGGCCAGTTTATAAGTGGGAAAAGGCGAGTAGCTACGCTCAACGAATGGTCGGACTTCGCTAAACAAAGGAAAGGGATAAATTGCACGGACTCGAAATAATAGAAGGAATATTCAAGTCCCCGTGGAAACGAATTTTGGATTTAAAACAATGAACAAATAAAAAAAATATCCATAAAAATGAATGCATTTTTTAAAATAATCTATGATTATAATTTTTTTATCTTCTGATTCGGTGGGAAAATGTTTTGTACCTCAATTAATAACCGAATCGATGACGAAGATTTTTAATTATATTTCATCCCTACATTTGTTGAGGATATTAAAATTTTTTTATTTCCGTGTAGTCTGGTTCATTTAAGGTATTGCTCCCACGACGCTCAATATTTAAGTACTAACTGATTTTCTTCTACGATAAAGTGAAAATACGCCCCAGTATACTGGTCAAATTCAATTCGAGTTACCGAACTTTTTACGAAAAATTCACAACTGTAAGAATCGTCTCATTTGTACGGCACTTTACGGAGATGACTTGCAGGCCACATTGGTATCTAACAATTTATACACTAAATAACTCTACGTGTCTCATCTAAACTGCGCTACGCGTGTAAAAAAATCTAAAGATTCGTAACGCACATAAAAGCAGAGGATCACCGAATGTTTGAAGAAAATATTAATCATGATACTTGGATAAATTGTGCCTAGCAGAAGAATTTTCGTAGCCGCAACTTCTCATGGAAAATGTAAACATTTTTAAATCTAAATTTGCGCGCAATTTTTTATTCCAATTTACCGTAGGGTATAATAAATTATGGTATGTTTTGTTCAATTAAGCGCCACTGTAATAAACCGATGCTTCAGAAGGACCCTCCTTTTGCCCTACAAAATACCGTCCTCCGCGAAAGGACATTTATTTGTATGTACATTAACAAGGTTATGTACCAAATTGCATTAAAAATATTAACAATCGAAGAAGTCATAAATCACGTAGATGACATTTGAGTGTGAGGGTCTCAACGGTGTACTTGATTTCGGCCACCCGGTTGGTCTGACTCAAAAAGACGAGTTTTTTTCTCAAAATAGATAATATTGGCTAAGACTTGACCAAGGTATTTTTTGTTATCTTATCTCAATCTAAAAAAAAAGGTTTGAGTTTTTTCTGTCGATTTTTCAAGGAAAATCACTTCATCATTGTCAATAAGTTATGAACAAAAAATGTTAAGAAGAAAAACGTCTGTCAAGACTAAACTACTACTACACTGAATACGTCTCAAAAATTTCAAGATAATCTGTTCATTAGATGTCGAGAAATCGTGTACACCCTTTTTGAAAAACATACCTTCGAGAAAAACGTGTTCAAAGTTTTACTAGCAGTTCTATCGTTGTATTCGTAAGTTTACATTCAATCTGCGATTTCTGCACGATACTCTCGACCTCCTTCTTCAATTTAAGTCGCTCCAAGCGACGAACGAGACTGGAAATTTTCACAGTATCCTAACGCCTTAATATTTCATGCAACTCTTTGCCGTTTAACTCTGGTCTAGTAGTAAAATCCGTGTTCACCCAGGCGAACATTTGATTCAGTGTTTTTTTTTCACTGTGCATTAGAGAAAAACGATTAGACAAATTTATCGAACTTTTTCCTAAGGATTAAAAAACATTATCCTTCATGAAAATATTTCAAAAAAGAGCCCAGGTGTTTTTTTTTTATCCACCGAGGGCTGGTTCGGTTTTCATCCGGTCCTGAATACGTACGCGATACATTATCTCGGATGAGGCAGAGTGAATAAAAAAAAGTGTAACGTATCTGCTTTATCTACCGTAAAAGTAAATCGCTTTCCAGGTAATACGAATTGCCTCGTAAGAGCCGCAAAGACACCACTCGGAGCACCCACGTATAGAAATAAACGTCTGTATACCGGTGCATGCAGCAGTTCGAAGTTCGGCGAAACGCCCTGGCGTGGACGATGAGCAAGCCCTCGCAAGACTCCAGCATAGGAAATTGTCGGAGAATCATAATTGATAACCGCCCCAGGTGTCGGGGCTCCTCTCGCACGGCTAGTGACATACATCGCGGAGCCCCTGAAGGATCCTACGATTTATACGCGAAATTGGGTTCGCTGAGGAAACGAGAGGAAGTGAGAGAGACAGAGGGAGATAGAGAGAGGCCGAAGGGTTCCATCAAGTAAAGGGCTCAAGGGAAAGATTAAGGGCTCGTCACCTCGAACGTCGGGAGAACTCCTGTGTACAGCATGTGGAAGGATTCACCGTTAACGGCCGTAAAAAAAATCGAAAAATTACTGAAAAACAAAAATTTCACAATTCAGTAGAAAACAACTAAAATTAACCAAATTTGTAAAACGAAAAACAAAAATTAGTAGAAACAAAAGATGAAAATTGGCAAGAAAAATTAGTCAAAAAATTGAAAAATTAGTTTAAACTGAACACTGAACAAATTAGTACAAGAAAAAATTGAAATATTATTTAAATCGAAAATGGAGAGTCAGTTAAAAAATGGACCAAGTACTGAAAAACAAAAACTGAACAATTCGGTAAAGAAAAACTAAAATTGAACAAATCAGTAAAAAAAAAAAAAATGAAAATTTAGTGAAAACGAAAAATGAAAATTAGTAAGAACAATTGAAAAATTGGTCAAAAAACAAACACTGAACAAATTAGTTGAAAACAAAATTTCAATAAGTTAGCAAAAAACGAAACTTGAAAAATTAGTAAAAATGACTGAAAAAGTTAGTTAAAAATAAGACTTGAATAAATTAGTAGAAAAAAAAATGAAAAATTAGTGAAAATAACTGAAAAAATTAGTTAAAAACAAGACTCGAACGAATTAGTAGAAAAAAATAAAAAATTAGTAAAAAAAAACAAATTATTTAAAAGCAAGACTTCAATAAGTTGGTAAAAAACAAAAATTGAAAAGTTAGAAATAATAACTGGAAAAATTACTTAAAAACAAGACGGGCAGAAATGAGTAAAAAAAAATTGACAAATTAGTAAAAACAAAAGATAAAAATTAGTTTTAAAAAATTGAAAAACAAACATTGAACAAATTAGTTTTAAACAAGACTTCAATAAGTTAGTGAAATACGAAAATTGAAAAATTAGTGAAAATAAGTGGAAGAATTCCTTAAAAGCAGAACTTGAATAATTTAGTAGGAAAAAATTGAAATATTAGTAAAAAATTCCAAAATTAGTACAAAAATGGAAAAATGCGTTAAAGACAAGACTTGAATAGATCAGTCAAAAAAATTGATAAAATCGGTAGAAAAACAAAAATTGGAAAAATCATTCGCGAATTGAAAAGTTCTTATAAACAAGCTTTCATAACGTTCATTTGGACTTTACGACAAGTTCAATTGTCGGCGAGCCTCGTAGTATTCAAAAGCACGTGTACGAAAAGTGCGAAGTGCATGTACTTGGGAATGGGTAGATCGAGAGCAAATTTTCCGAAACTGCGGATCGTCGAGGACTTTTTTTTTTACGAGGATCCACATTTCCATACGTTTATCGGTACGAAAGCTGTGCAATCTCGTCCATGCTCGAAGAGATAGAATCAGAGACGATAAACTATAAAAGTTGACTGCACAGAACAGAGGAACGAGGCAGAATACTGCAGGACGTGTAATTCAATTCGGCCAAGAGCATCCTGGCGAAAAAGCAACGAGGCATCGAGTTTTTTCGTTTTATGCTTTTTTTACATCTGTTTTGCACGACATATTTCTCCTACGGGCAAAGCTGGTAAGGCCTTCCGCGAAGTTTTGCCTTAACTGCTGTTCTAAATATCTACTGGGGCGACAAAGTTCCGCGCTGATAATGGAGCTTTTCTCGTTTGGCGAAACAAAAGATTCACGTGGCCTCGCGCACCTCTTAGTAGATCCGAGAGTACGTGTGGACACACCTACGTACTCCAACTTTCCGTACACTCCCTCGAACCGTCTAAAACCGGCATGAATAGAAATTGAACGGCTGATAGAAGTGGGCTGTAAAAGCGAGGCACTCTCCCTGCTTGTTCCTTAAGGCTTTACCCCCACTTGTAGCGCAAAAAAAAGGCCTCTTTTATGAATTTTTTTAAAGAAAACTACAAAACTTTTTTAATCGATCAATATACCATCTTAAAGAACACATCTTGAAGAACTTTCGGTAATTTTTTTATTGAAAAATATTACATTGTTTAGTGGCAAATGGCCGTCAATGAAATAATGTTTTTATATACACGGTTTGCGGTGACCAACATTGCGGCGAAGTGGATCATCTGAAAAAAAAATGCGGATGGATTTAGTCAAATATAAGTATAAACTAGTCTTTGATCGAAGGATTTTTAAAAATATTCATTTTTCACAAAATGGCGGACAGTCAAAGTTAATGGTTCTATTTTAAGGAAAAAAACGGCCGTTTTTTGGCTATAAAACGGCGATTTTTTTCGAAAAAAGAAATCGAACTATTAAAGACTACATTTTTATGTATTAAATAAGCCTGCAAAATTTCAAGAAGATCGGTTCATTAGTGTTCGAGTAATCTTGGTCACCGACTTCAGAAATGCCATTTTGAGAAAAACGCGTTTAAAGTTTCAATTTCAGTTTACACGAAGAACGGATTCTTCTCTTTCAACGCTCATATCTCAGTCAATTTTCTTCGGATCGACTTGAAATTTTCAGGACATATTCTCAGATACTTATACTTCAAAAAAATGCAATAAAAAAAACGATTTTTTCAAAATCGCAAGTGGGAGTAACCCCTTAATCGTCGTCTTCCTTGATGGAATACACGTTGATAAAGCTTCGTAGAAAAAAATTTAATCCTAAGCCAACTGCCAACGGAGAGCATGGATACCGGTTTTCGATAATATCGGAAAATCAGAATGTCAAAATATGATTATAATTGTTGTTATTTCCATTTAAGTTATTTTTACATGTTTTGTTTTACTAGGTTTAACAGCCTTAAAATATCATTACCTACATTAAGGCATTAGTAACGGGTACAACATCATGTGCGAATTGAACAATTTTTTTTCGTATGAAAAAGTGATTAACTCATAAAATTAATTACACATCTATTTAGTATGAATATCGAGCTGTTAGAATTTTTTTTTCGATGTACAAAATAGCCGAATACTCGAAACTTCTCGGAACAGCTTTTTTCCAATTGGTGTGACAAATAACTTCAACAATTTTCACTCGATTTACTTCAAATTTAAAAGTTATGTTCCTAATTGCATCACGCAGAGAAGTACGTACGGAATTTTTGATCAATCGAAAACTTTTCATTTTATTAGCAGTTATAACGAAATTCTTCACTGAAAATTCAGTTCTTAAGTTCAAATACTTACAACTTTTGAATGAAACATTATTTTTTAAATTCCGTACGTATTCTAGGTTCTAATGTAGATTGACGAGAATTTTTGTTTTTCGTTCTAGGTACAAAATTGTGGATCCTAAAGGTCACGCCGCGGAGCGACTAAGAAAAGATAACAAAAGGAAATATTGGTAGTCGGCAATTTCCTACATCGAAAAAAAAATATATATATTTTCTAACAGCTTGATATTCATACTAATTAGATGTGTAATTAATTTTATGAGTGAATCACTTTTTCATACGAAAAAAATGTGAAATTCGCACATGATTTTATACCCGTTACTGTGGCCTAAGGCCTTAAATGTTTTCGAAGTGTCAACTAATTTATCCACGAGTGTGGAAGCCTTTTCCGCGGGTTACGCGTGCAAAATCGGGTCAGGTCATCTCTGAACGAAGAAACTTTAGATGCTCTTTTTTTGCGGTCATTGTTTCAACAATCTCAACCTCGCTAATTAGAGTTACCATGCTGTTGCGGGCCGACCACAAGCGATCCCATTTGTTCGCATTTTGGTAGCTACTACTACGCTGACTTGCATAAAATATCCTAATTTTAATTATGCTTGTTCACCATTTATTTGTATTCGTATTTGTATTCGTATTTTTGTTTGTTTATTTATTTTATGTCGGGTTATGGTTTATGTTGGGATATATTTAATAACATAGCAAAGTGCGTTTAGAAATGTATAATAAATGAAGATCTCAATAAAAGCCGGTAATTTTTAATAATCACTGTGGTTTCACTCACACGGAAAGGTTGCGAGGACGATCTCTCCGATTACGATGAAATTTGGCATGCTTGTAGAACGAGTAAAAATAAGCGACACGTATTTTTTTACGTCTGCAGAGCGCGATTTTTAAGGGTTGAACCGCACCGTCGAAAATTGGGGTGGTTTTCGTGTTCCATCGATAACGTTTCAACGGTACGAGATATGAAAAAATTCCAAATTGCAACAATGTTCATTGTTTCGTGTACTATACCTTGGAGATGAGAACGATAACGTTATCGACGAAAAACGGAAAACACCCCTATTTTCTCGGCCGCGTTTCACCCCTTGAAAATTGGGTTCCGCAGATATAAAAAAAACACGTGTCGCCTGTTTTTACTCATTCTACAAGCATGCCAAATTTCATTGAAATCGGAAAAATTGACCTCGCAACCTTCCCATGTTGCGTACTATTATTTCCACATTTCCATCTTCACTTCGAAGCTTCTCACGTTTTTAATCAAGGTTTTCCTACAAACAGCGGAAAATGTCGCAATACCGGTATTCCGATATTGCACCTTGTTGATATTAGCAATAAAAAAAGGAATAATAAATAATAATAATAATAATAATAAATAATAAAATAATTAATAAATAATTCCGGTATTCCGATATTGCACCTTGTTGATATTAGCAATAGGAAAAGGAATAATAAATAATAATAATAATAATAATAATAAATAATAAAATAAATAATAAAAATAAATAAATAATAATAATAATAATAAATAATAAAAATAAATAATAAATAATAAATAAATAATAATAATAATAATAAATAATAATAAATAATAAGGAATAATAAATCAATTAGCAATAGGAATAATATTAGCAATAGGAAAAGCTCCGACAACCAAGCTCTTTGCCAAAGTAATTGAAACATTCATGATCGTTATGTCCAGATGCGTAACCGAAGTGCGCATTGTAGGAGGGAAACATCAGGATACAGAAGACCCAACGTCTATTCGAAGAGATTACGAAGAAAAAATACGACACCCAAGACATTCAATTGCATTTTTCGTACGTGATACGTTTTATTCGAAGTACATATTGGCTATAAAATTCACGATACCATAGGATAAATGATTGTCCATTTGCAAAACGGTCGTTTCCAGGCACAAGGAAGATTGGGAGTCAGATCCATTCAGGAATATGACAGTTATCGAGGGGCGTTCCATTTGGCGGTTTTCGGTTTCACGACGTCCGTGTGTCGAACTGCGATTTCGGCGGTAGTCATGTTAGGGGTAAGAAACTGCTGCAAGGTTCGGACACCGGGACGCGGTATGCGATCGAACGGATAGCCCATTGGACGCGCGTCGGGATACTTCAGATCGCGCAGGCCGCAGAAGCTCGAGGCATCGCTGCAGCCTTGTGGATTGAGCTGTTCAACCTGTAAAGGAAAAATTGCGAATCGAACGTCAAGACTGCGGGAATGGAGTGGAGGGTGGTTTGAACGAAGTGGGACGTCAAAAATGATGACACTTGCAACGTCGTCTTTGAAGTCGGAGATCATGACGAAGAGATCCATGGAGAAACCTTCCTGGTTGCCCTTCGGCACGAGCATGTGTTGGGGCCACCCACAACCGCAGAAATTGAAGCGTTCGGTTGCGTTTGCACCCGAAGTATTGCTGTCGAAATTGCGGAAAGTCCTCTCGAATGGAATCGTCACCGAAGACTCGGTGGATCGGCGCTCGATCGTGTTTTGGCCGGGGCGAACTTTTCGATCGGAAACAAATGCGTTCAATGAAGAATCCGTTGTATCGGAGCCAGCGGCGTAGCAAGGGTGTGGCGGATGGGGCGGGTCGCCCGAGGCACCGAAATAAGGGGGCACCAAAGATTTGCGAAGATATGACAGTATTATCGCATATTGTGGTGACGTAAACATTTTTTCCCACAAATCATTGTAAGTAACTGTTAATCCTAATAAAATGGCAGGTAGCTAAGTTTTCATAACTGACTCGATGCTTCAAATTTCGAATAGCCATACAGTAATGGTCGAAGTTGAAAAGAAGCGCGAAAGGTCGTGTTGGAAGGTTGAAATGAACGACGGTTGAGTAATAATTCGATAACGGATGAGCACGGTGATCAAAAGTTTGTTTGGGCTTGATTGGGTCCGAGCACTCTTTTGAACCTCAGAATCAGCATCGGTTCCAGCAAGCTGGATGCCGATGGAAACAACAAGAATGACCTTCTGCTGGAACGCACAAGGTTGATTGAATTCATTGACGCTTTTCCAAAACCTAAACGTCTTGAATCACTCAAGACCGAAGGGCCCTTACAGCTTCTGCGCTTCATTGAAGAGTTCAGCCTAGCTGATTCAGTCACGAACATCATTGTTATGCTACGAATCTTCCTTATCGTGACCATCAGGCTCGCGACTTGCGAGAGAAGTTTCTCGAAGTCAAAACTCATAACGATTTATCTACGGTTAACAATGGGGGATTCTAGATTGCACAATCTGGCGATGTTGTCCATTGAAAGAGATCCGACTGATTCAATCGACTTCGAGAACGTGATCAACGACTTTGCTCGTCAGAAAGCACGTAAAATAGTTTTGTAAGCATTTTTAACTTCATCCTTCCAATGCAGGCTGTGTCAAAATGCAGATTTTAGTTGATAAAAAGTTTTCGTGCCGGTTCCTGTGTTGAATATTTTTATAGCACCGTAAAAATTGAGGCACCAATTTCACGGTCCGCCTTAGGTCTCAAAAGCCCTTTCCACGCCACTGATCGGACCGACGTTATATGATCAGAAATAATACTATCCGTTTTTACTTACGCGACACGGTGAACTTGTCCATCTCGATCATCAGGTCCTTCTGCGCTCGGAAATCGAAAGGGACACCAAACTCGTCCACTTTAGGAGCGATGAAGATTCTCACGGTGCCCTTTTTCACCTCGTTTGACTGATTTTTCGCAATGATCCTGTATTTGAAGTTGGTATGATTGAGATGGGTGTATCTCACGAGAATGGGACCGTTGGCTGCGAAGTCCAGGCCTATGGAGAGATCGAGATCACTCTTGTTCCAGAACGTCATCAATGAGTTGGAAGGGCTGTTCGGAGTTATCAATTCGACTCCGCATACGACGATACCAGCGAAACACAACTGCAACGACAAGTGCCACGAGTTCGTTTCATCCACTTTCCATATACGTCCAAATCGTCCATCATTCCCACGACGCTAAAACTTACCTCTGCGTCGTATTCCGGGAGGGTGTTCTTGTGTGCCATGAACATGTCGTTGACGGAAGCGTGCCATCTGTAGAATATCGGATCCCTCATTGCTGTCGCGGGATCTCCCATGATGCCGATGTGTTCCTGCAAACATCGCGTTTTTGCTTTCGAGTCTGAACGTAGACCGAGACACGGAGTAGGCACGAGTGCGTCAGCCTGATGACGCGAGATAGGCGCAAAAGACAACTAACCAGGTAGCGATGATCAGGATCGTGACAGAGAGATATCGCTAAGTGCATAGAATTGTGAAGATCCCCGTAGAGCTTGGGATGTGGCGAGAGAACGCTAGCCTCCAAGATGTTGCCCAGTATGTCGATGCCATCGTTGTTGTTCAGCGATACATACTGCTGCTTGGTGGCGTCAAAAATCCTGAATTCGCGAATGGCTCTATAAATGATATCCCTCCAGCCTTCGAGTGTACGAAGTTCGAATTTGACATCGTCGACTTGGCGATTGACATCTTTTAGCTGAGTTCCGCTCGGGCGCGATGGCCACGATTTTCCCGCAACGAGGGCGTTCAGCTTGGGGAAATATCCTTCGGGTATTGGCTCGCGTAAATTGTCGAATCTCTTCACGAGACCGAGATGATTGCACAGACGTTCGGTGTTGTATCTTTCATTGTATAGAAAGGTACGCTCGTGTCAGAGTGGTGCATCTGATTGTAATCGTTCGAGTGCGGTTTGTTAGCATCAAACATAGACGAAACTCACCTTGCCATAATCTGTTGATGCATGTAGTAGAAGAGCTCGCCACGACGATCCTTGGCGACGATAGGCTTCGTTGCTGGGTCCATGTCACCAGCCTCGTATGGATAGACGAGATGCCAGTGCCAGTGATGAAGATTGATCCCGATGTCCTCCCTCCAGTAGGCAACTCGGTGCTCCTCGTCAAGATCCGAGCCAGTGTAGTCTCGTGGGATTTCGATTGGCGCCTGTTTATTCTTACGAACGGAGAAACTCTGTTTTATAATTGATCATTTTCAACGGAAAAATTGTCGTAGTTCAGGAAGACTCGATGGAAACATCGCGAATATTGAGGCGGTTATCCAGAGGAACGAACTAACTTCTTATGCACAAATGGGGAAAAAATTGTGCCTGAAATCGACCTGGCATAGAAGACTAGTGTTGAGTCAACATTTTCTTAGTGTCAATCGTTCTTGAAGTCTTAAACCCATTTTTCTCAACAATGTATTGTTCAAATTGGCTTTCTTGATATCTAAGTAACTATTGAATGGATTTCGCTGAAATTTTTATGGTATAGTCATCACATGTATAATTCGCACCCTAACTAGAATATTTGGCAAATATTCGGAAGCGGGGCGCCGGCTAGAATCAGGCTAATTTTTGTTTGGGTTTGTTTGGGTTTGTTCGAACCCTTGAAGAAAATTATCCTGATTCTAGCAGGAGACCGACTTCCGAATGTGTACCGAATATTTTTCTAATCTGCCATAGTTTATTTTTGTAAGCTGAAAAAGTATGAAAAAAATGACGAAACTTGGAACCTACCTGCTACTTTATACTGCCACTTTACTCGAGTTTCAGCGAAAGCTTCAGGTCTAAAGATTACAATGCCGTTTGATCATTTTTGTTTCAGATGAGCAAAACCTCCGGCATCATGGCAGCCGTTAACCAATTTTTTTCGAAACGGTGTACTGTCGATTCAACCCGTGTTTTTTGTTTGAAAATTTTGAGTGACTGTGAAAATGTTGATGAATGTGTGGTGAAAATTTAAAGATGGTGTGTTTTAATGGTTCATAGAAAAAAATCCTACCAAAAAAACGAAAAAAAATAGTTTTCACGTGGGATGACCCGGTTAAATCCTGTAAGACCTACTTCGAGATTAACGTGTTTTTCCAAAGGCGTTCTTGGAAAAGCTTTGTCACGGGCTTGTTTGTGGATATTGTCGCGTACGAATTTCACGGAATGTTCTTGAAATGACACTCAACGATGTACAAAAGGTTACAATAAATTTACTCTATCCATATAGATGCAAAAAATTCGCAAAAAAGTGCTTTTTTTCACGCTGAAATCCCTACCCTTCCCTTACCATTACTCTCGACGTGAGAATTGATTTGAAATGCCTACAGCTCAGGTCATGGAGACTGCGAAATGAACTCACTCGCGATTCCGTCGGCACGATGTGGGCTTCCTCCTTCGCTTTGACGAGAACCGCGGGATCAACGTACTTGTCCGGAAACATTTCAGCGAACGAGGGAATCGGAAGATGCTTGGTGTCCTTCCGATGGAGGAAGGCGACAGACAAGGCGTAGATGAACATGGCGGGATTGAAGCAATCCCGACTGTGGACCGCGACCGAGAGAAATTCGTCGTACGAATCGATCTTCATGAATTCTTTAATTAGATGACCAGCAAGCCGACGGTGCCGAGGAATGAAGAGGGAAAACGTGTCGCGACGATCCAGTTCCATCGGTATGCTGATATCCGGGAAGTATTGCGGTTCCTCAAGGATTATCGACAAGGCGGAGTGACTTTCGAAATTTTTGAACACGTCGTCAGCCACCCCCTGATATGCTTTCGGCTGTGAAGTACGTGTAGAATCAGCGCAGCACCGATCAAGAAATCGAGGCAGATACTTGTTTGACGTCGCACTGATGGTAACGATGATGTCAACAACGACGATGAGGATGAGGAGGATGCCTTACCAGATATTTGCCAGGGATTTTGTAGACTATTTTCTTGTCCCCCTTCGGTACATATAAAGGCTCGTTAGGACGATAGAACAGGTACAAATATTTCCTATTGTCAAATTCCTCCATATTGCTCCGATTATTCTCAAAGTCCGGACGGTTGCAGTGGCCCTGGTGCAGATGCAGCTGAACGTTGCGAAGTGTGCGGCTTCGATAGATATGCGGATCGAGACCGAAACGACGAATGCGACGATCCGAGGAGGTCCAAGTGCTCGTACAAGTGAACTTCAAGTGGCTGACTTCTGATGCTCAAACGGCTGGCCATTTTATACCGGAGTTGCCAGGATGCAGCGGTTTTTCGATTGCCACGCAAGAAAAGACTGAGACGCAACGTGGACCGCTAATTACTTTCCAAAACTGTATTTTCGCTTGCCCTTCTTATCACTAGCTCTTTCTCGCCGTGCTGTTATTATCGTTGTTTCGGCTCCATCCTTCGACCCACCGAGGTAATGTGATTTTTCTCGTTTCTTTTTTCATGGTCAACAAGCCACGGGTTATTCGGACCTGCATCCTGTTCCTCGATATGTATCCGGTCTACTCGTAGGTCGATGGATACGCGACTTCTCACGGGTCGAACATGTATTGTGCGTTATCGAAATGGACTTTGCATTGGTCTCAACATGAATAGTCCAATATGTGCATGCACTGGCGAAGGTGGCGAAGGTTTTTCCTGGGTGGCTAGGGGGAACCAGCTTGGCAAAAAAGTAGTTTTGTTCGCAATCGACTTAAGGGGTCTTCTCACTTTAGACGCTAAAGAAAAGGCTATTTTCATGACTTTTTTGTAGGTTTATATTATAGATATTCATATAACAGGCGTTACACTTAATAAGTACACTTTCGAAATACATACAATACACGGAGAGAATTTTTAAGTAATTTTTACTGTGAAATGACAGTAACTCGGTGACAAATGTGCAATTCTTCAGGTTTTTAGGAAATAAATCATAAATTTTCATGGAAATGAATCAAAATTTACTTTTGCGTAACAGAAATTTAAAATATTTTCCAGAATTTTTACTGAAATTAATAGTAAAATTTCATGAAACGTAAAGATTACGACAATAAGTTAAAAAAGTGCTAATATAAATGAAATTTTTCAGTGGAACATTGAGAAATTTGCGTGTTTTCCATAAAAATTTAAAAAAGGAACCCGAAATTTTCCTTCCGTCCACCGGAATTTTACGTTCTTTATGGTAAAATCAGTTAGGGCTAGGTCGCCTGACCGTACGCGTGAGCTCTGTGTGCGAGCGTGCGTATACGTGAACGCAAGCTGTAGAGTGCGCTTGTGTATGACGCAGTATGACGAGCACGAACGACGCCGACCCGCGTTGCTTAGCAACAGCGGTACCGCGCATGCGCATTATAGTACGAAGCATGGGCCAAGAAAGCCTCGTGGTCTCGTGCAGTCTAACGTGTTCTACGCAGTTCTACGCAAGAAAACAAAGAAACGTGAAAAGAAACTTCGATAAAGGACGTCTACAATGGTACGGAAAGATGATATGCTAAAATAAGTAGCAATCAAGAACACAAATGTTCAGAAATACAGTATATAGAGTAATTATTTAATCATAGGGAATTAATTTTTCGCTAGGGATTTTAGAAATTTCAAGTTTGTCCAGGTTATTTTTACTGTAGAAACTTGGAATTTTTGAGGCAGCCCATTGTTAAAATTCTACATGAGAATGTGTCAGAATTTTTACTGAAAGAAATGTAAAAAATTATGCTACTTGCTTAAATTTTTACATGAATGAAAGCAAAATATTAAAAGCTAGTGTCAATTTTTGACTATGTGCACATTAGTCACCGGTATCAAATTTTTAATGTCATTTTTACGGAGATTTCACCGTAAAAAATACTTAAAAATTCTCTCCGTGTATTTTTTAAATGCATTCATGTAACTTTTATTATATATTGGGCTGGATATATCTAAGAACAAAGCATAGTGTGTTTAGGAATGTGTGATAAATGAAGACCTGAATTAAACAAGGGGAATTTTAATAAATACTGTGAATTTACGTAGCTATACACGATTATTTCTACACCTTCCATCTTTACTTTCAAGATTCTCAGGTTGGTAATCAAGGATTTCCATAAATACCGAATAATATCGAAACAGCTGTACTCTGATATTACAACTTGTTGATATCGAAATACTACCGGTGTTAGAAAAAGAATCTCCGATAGTCCAATGTCTATTCCAAAGGAATTGAAACATTCATGATCGTTATTTCCAGATACGTAACTGAAGTGCTCACTGTACGAGGGAAACGTCAGGGTACGAGAGGTCCAACGTCGGTTCGAACTGATAAAGAAAAAAAAATCCAATACTCAAAACCTTTGAATGGCATTTTTCGTACGTGATACGTTTTATTTGAGATACATATTGATATAGTTATAAAAATCACGATACGATACGATAAATGATTGTCCATTTGCAAAACGGTCGGTTCCGGGCACAAGGAGCATTGGGAGTCGAGATTCACTGAGGAATGTTGAGAGTGAACGAGCGGAGTTTCAGTTGGCGGCTTTCGGTTTCACGGTGTCCGTGAATCGAATTCGTATGTCGGCGGTATGCATGTTCGGGGTAAGGAACTGCGGCAAAGTTTCGACACCCGAACGCGGTCTGCGATCGAATGGATAGCCCATTGAACGCGCGTCGGGATACTTCCGATCGCGCAGGCCGCAGAAGCTCGAAGCATCGCTGCAGCTTTCGGGATTGGGCTGTTCAATCTGTAAAGGAAAGATTGCGAATCAAATGGCAATATTGGGTCAATGGAGTGGAGCGTGGGGCTTTTGAATGAAGTGGAATGTCGAAAATGATGAAACTTACAACGTCGTCTTTGAAGTCGGAGATCATGACGAACAGATCCATGGGGAAGCCTTCTTTGTTGCCCTTTGGCACGAGCATATGTTGGGGCCATCCACAACCGCAGAAATTGAAGCGTTCGAGTGCGCTTCCAACCGGACGATTGCTGTCAAGATTGCGGAAAGTCCTCTCGAATGGAATCGTCACCGAAGACTCGGTAGATCGGCGCTCGATCGTGTTTTGGCCGGGGCGAACTTTTCGATCGAAAACAAATGCGTTCGATGAAGAATCAGTTGTATCGGACCGACGGTATGCTACGATCGGAAAAATACTACGCGTGTTTACTTACGCGACACGGTGAACTTGTCCATCTCGATCATCAGGTCCTTCTGCGCTCGGAAATTGAACGACAGGCCACGCTCGTCCACTTTAGGACCAATGAAGATTCTCACGGTGCCCTTTTTCATCGCGTTTGACTGGTTGTTCGCAATGATCCTGTATTTGAAGTCGGTATAATTGAGATGGGTGAATCTCGCGAGGATGGGACCGCTCGGTGCAAAGTCGAGGCCTCTGGAGAGATCGAGATCACTCTGGGTCCAGAACGTCATCAGTGAATTGGACGGGCTGTTTGGAGTTATCAATTCGACCGCGGATACCTCGATACCAGCGAAGTCCAACTGAAACGACAAGTCCACCGAGTTCGTCACATTCACTTTCCAAATCGTTTCTTCCGCTCGTCCGTCATTCCCACGATGACTTGACTTACCTGATTGACTTTGTATTCCGGGAGAGTGTTCTTGTGCTCCATGAAAATGTCGTTTATGAAAGCGTGCCATCTGTAGAATATCGGATCCCTCATTGCTGTCGCGGAATCTCCCATGATGCCGAAACTTTCCTGAAAACATCGTTATTTTTCTTTCGTCAAGTCTGAAGGTATATTGAGACATTGAGTAGGCTCCTGGTACCGAGTGCGTCAGCCTGATGACAGGCGATAGGCGCAATAGAGTACTAACCAGGTAGCGATGATCGGGATCGTGACAGAACGATATCGCTACGTGTCCAAGATTATGAAGATCACCGTAGAGATTGGGATTGGGCGAGAGAACGCTGGCCTCCATGATGTTGCCGAGTATGTCGATGCCGTCCTTCTCGGTCAGCGGTATTGTCTTCTGGTCCACGGAGCTCGTAACCGTGCCGGTTTGAATGGCGTTGTAAATGGAATCCCTCCAGCGTTCGAGCGTATGAAGATCGAATATGATCTGATCGACTGGTCGATTGACGTCTTTGAGCTGAGTTCCGCTCGGGCGCGATGGCCACGTTCTGCTCGCAACGAGAGCGTCGAGCTTGGGGAAATATCCTTCGGGTATTGGCTCGCGTATATTGTTGAATCTTTTCACGCGGCCGAGATGATTGCACAGACGTTCGGTGTTGTATCTGTCGTTGTATCGAAAGGTAGGCTCGCGTCAGAGTGGTGCACCTTCATTGGGCACCTTCGAGTGCGGTTTGTCAATTTTAAGGACAGACGTGGCTCACCGTGCCATAATTTGTTGATGCATGTAGTAGAAGAGCTCGCCACGACGATCCTTGGCGACGATACGCCTGTCACCGTCGAACGGATAAACGAGATGCCAGTGCCAGTGATGAAGATTGATGCCGACGTCCTCTCTCCAGTAGGCAACTCGGTGCTCCTCGTCCAGATCCGAGGCAGTGTAATCTCGCGGTATTTCGATTGGGGTCTGTGAAATTTCACAAATGGAGAAACTCTATTTTCTAACAGACCACTTTCAACAGACGAATTGTCATAGTTCAGGAAGACTCGGTGGGTACATCGTGAATAGTCTTAGGTCCTGTAGGATCTACTTCAAGATTGAGGTGGTCATCCCATTCGACGGTTCCAAAGAATCGAAAAAAAATGGTTTGCACAAGTTGCAAAAAGTGTGTGCGTGTTATATGGACCCAGCATGGCGGACTAATATTGAGTCAACATTTTCTTTGTGCAAATCGTACTTAAACTTTTAAACGCGTTTTTATCAAAACTGTCTCTTTCAAATTAGCTTCAATGATATCTAGAAAACTATTGAACGGACTTCGCTCAAATTTTTATGGTATAGTCTTTTTCGTTTGATAAAATTCTGAGAGACTGTAAAAATGTTAATAAATGTGTGGTAAAAATTCAAAGATAGTGCGCTTTGATGGTTCATTAAAATAATCAAAAAAAAACGACAGAAAACAGCTGTCACATGGAATGACCCCGTTAAATCCTGTAAGACGTACTTCAAGATAAAAATTACTCTTCACACGAGAATTGATTTATAAAGTCGACTGCTCAGGTCGAGGAGACTGCGAAATGAACTCACTCTCGAACCCGCAGGCACGATGTTGGCCTCTTCCTTGGCTCTGACGAAAATCTCGTGGTTGATGTACTTGTCCGGGAATATTTCCGCGAGCGAGGGAATCGGGAGATGCTTGGTGTCCTCCCGATGGAGAAGCGCGACGGACAGGGCGTAGATGAACATGTTGGGATTCAGACAATCGCGACTGTAGACCGCGACCGAGAGCAAGTCTTCGTACGTTCGCATACCCATGAATATGTTAATTAGACGACCGGCAATCTCACGGTGTCGAGGAATGAAGAGGGAAAATGCGTCGCGACGACCTAGTTTCTTCGGTATACTCAGATCCGGGAGGCTTATCGGGTTAACCTGGATTCGCGAGTCGCTGTCATCCTGGAAACGATTGAACACCTGGACGGCCACGTCGCGATATTGTGCAGGCTGTGAAGTACATGCAGAATTAGCGGAGCACCGATCACGGATTCGAGCGAGATATTTATTTGACATCCTACTGATGACAACGAGGATATTAACAACCGATGATCATGATGATGATGCCTTACCAGATATTCGTCAGGGATCTGGAAGGCAACTTTGTTGTCTCCCTTCGGTACGTATACGGGTTCGGCTGGACGATCGAACAGGTACAAAATTTCCCTATTGTCGGATTCCGCCATATTGCCAACGATTCGACGATTTTCGGAAATATATCTGTCCGATTATTCTCAAAGTTCGGAAGTTTGCGATGCACCAGGTGCCGATGCGGTTGAACGTTGCCAAGTATGCAGCTTCGACAGAGTGATCAAGACAGAAACGACTAATGCGACGATCCGAGGAGCTCCAAGTGCCCGTACGAGTGAACGACAACTGTCTGATGTATTATCCTCAAACGGCTGGCCATTTTATACCCGAGTCGCCAAGATTCGGCGGTTTTTCGATTTCCCTGCAAAAGACGGAGGCACAACGTTGACCGCAAATTCCTATCCAAAACTGTCTCTTGGCTTCCGCTTCTTATCACTCGCTCTTTCTCTCCGTCCGGTTTTTGTCGTTTTTTAGCTCCTTCCTTCAACCAGCCTACTGTTTCTGTCAATGAACACATAAGGAAACCCCATCTAGGCAATGTTATTTTTCTCTTCTATTTTCTCATCGTCAACAAGCCACTCGTTATTCGGACCTGCATCCTGTTCCCCTATATGTACCCCGTCGACTCGTAGGGCGATGGATACCCGACTTTACACGGATAGAAAATATATTGGGCGTTAGCGAAGTGTGATTTATGACACAAGTGAGTTATAAGTTCGTATGAGTTTATGTTCGTTCGTTATAAGTTCGTAGGAACGGTCGTTATAAGTTCGTATGAAGTTTGCATTAGCCTGATCATGAATATAGCGTAATATGTGAATGTATGCATTGGCGTACGTGGCATGTTTCCTGGGGCCAGTAGGGCGAACCAGCTTGGCAGAAAGTGGGTTTGTTCACAATCAACTTAAAATAATAAAATTTACGTAATAGTCGATATTAACGCAATAAACATATAATATGCCACTTTGATTCTGAAATTTAAGCTGTTTTGACCATTTAGTTTTTTCGGAATAAAACTGCAAAGTCGAGCACTTTGAGTTACCGAAGCACGTCGTCTTATGGAGACGGTCAACCGGAAGTTCGGTGATCGTGGTTTTTCTGCTCACGTATCCAACTAAACCCGTTGGAAAGCTGAAATTCGACAGATTAGATATAATAGATATTGTGAAAAATAAGAAAATCAATCTTCACCGTGTAGTTGAAGCACTACATTACAAGAAAGTTTCAGTTTCCGGTTGAAAATTGTCAGAACGACGAAATAGCACCCACAGACTTAGCAACGTCGCGAGTAACAGCTGATGCGTTTGGCGAACATAACGCAGCTGTGCTTTGAAATTAATTTGAATAGAAGCCGCCACAAAATATGCAAACAACAATTTATGGAGTTTTATCATTTATCACGCATGAATAATATGAATAATTATATTCTGCGTATCGTGTTAATTCCGCTGAGGTAATTCAAGCCTATTTTAATAGGTTTCCGGCTGATTTGTTTTTGTCTTTTCAGTCCGTTTTTATGGTGGATATGTTAATAATATTATTACGAAGATTACTACCGAGTCGTTGACAATCTAATTTTTCAGCTTTTATTTGGTAATGTGCAATAAATTCATCATTTACCACACCATTTGCCACACTGTAATCGATAATACGAATAATCAACATAAGTAAACATCAATCAGAGCAGCTTTGCGTAAAATAAATTTGGACTTTTTTTTTACCCCGTGGAAGTGATCGTACCTCATTAACTTAATTATGATATTTGAATGTCTGTTTAATTTACATCGTGAAATAGCTACTTTTTATACAAGTTACAAAATTACGAAATGGAAAAGAGTTCAAATTCTATAAAATGTATTCTTTATGCTTGCGTGTGTGAAACAAATAAAATTAATCGATTATTGGGTTTTAATTATTTTGAATCGACTTTTTCCGGTGACGCCGAGATTTCCGGGGCGGCGGGAACGTGTTCGCCTGTGCCTTTGGTGACAAGGTGGGCGTATAAAGTTCCTTCATGGATACGCATAGGCAATGTTGAACTTTGTTGGAATGCACCGAACATCTTTCGTGATTTTTCTATTTCTTTATTTTCATCACTATCGAAACTCTTTTTTTGCAGATTTGCGCTATGAAGAATCCACGATAAGGATGTTCGAAAATAATTCAGTGATATTTGTGGCCTAAATATGCCGTAAAAAAAATGACCAACATGTGAGAGAATATTTTCGTTCCGTTCCAATGATGCAAACTTCAATACCGTTATAGGGAAACGTCAACAAATCTCGAAATAGGTGGAGAAAGGTATTCAAATCATCAAATATTTTGCCACAAAGAAAATTGATTGGCCTGTCAAAGTGAGGTCACACCAGCTTACAGCACTCTAGCTTAATCGATCCATCCGAAATCTAAAATCCAAACGGTTTATTGAGGTTAACAATAAATACGAGTCGTTGACGATCCTCGTTTTCTGGGCATCATTTTTCCGAGAATATCGATGAAAGGTGATACTGTCGAATAAAAATACTTATGGAAAATGGAATTATTGCAAGCATTAAATATTGAATTATATATATATATATATATATATATATATATATATATATATATATATATATATATATATATATGTGTGTGTGTGTGTATGTATATATGTATATATTTCAATATTTAATACATTACATTTTAAATGTATGATGCATGTAATTTTTTTAAATAAAAAAGGAATAGTTCTTTCTATACTATATCTAGACTACAGTAGGGCCTGTAATGGAAACACGACTTCATTGGACCACATCTGTAATAAGGCGGGGACGCTACTGAAACGGGTGAAAAAAAATCGATTTTTTTACTGTGTTTGCCATTTCGTGAAAAAAAATTCAATTTTCAATTGTGCAAATTGACCAAGTTGCAGATGATTTAGTGAGAGCAGATAGCGCAACGATTTATGCATACTGAAACTTTCGAGCGTGTGAAATGACTTTTCTCGACCTGGTCGGAGTCAAACTCTAGTTATAAATTTTCAATTTTTTTTTTTAAATCGTAATTTCCGTATTTGCAGTAGCTATCTTTGTACGTAGCTGTTTTTTGTAGTATTCTTTAGGCTCCTGAATAAAAGTGAAAATTTCGCAAAAATTACACTTTTTTTTTATACCCGTTATTTTGTGATTTTCTTTTCGGAAAACGGCTACGTTCAATAAGAACTATGTTTGTATAGATAATAGAAGTTTTTCATTTTAATTCTATGCTGAATACCATACCGTTTTTTAAAATAGCAAATGAAGAATCTAGTAGACAAAAAAATCGAAAAAACGGATTTCTCGATCCGTCACAGTGGTGTCATCCCCGAATAAAGAACAATCAATTAGCAAGATAGACAAATACGTAAAAGTTTTTTTACGTATGTTTCTTGACTCGATTTAAAAAGTTTTTCCAACGAGCTCCTTTATTTAGAATTTGTTTTCTATTTTTCGACGCGATGACGCTCCCGAAAACCACAGATAAGAACCTTTTGATACATGAAATCGACTGCGGTAAAACTATGGCGATAATCCGTGGCCGAAGATATGAAACAGGAAATATTGTTTACCGGAATTGGGAAGGATCGGGTTACAAAAAAATCAATGTTGCTTCACCATTGTATTTATTCAATAAAATTACAAGTTTTTTATAATCTATCTCGAATTTGCGCACACGTGTAATTCCTCCTTATCTGCAAGTAAGAGTGAAATATTTTCGTTAATTATATTAGCTCGTCGTAACAAATAATTTCATAATTATATCGCAATCAAGTACAAGGGAAAATTCAAAAAGAATGAAAGGAAAATAATCGAGACGCGTTTGAAAAAAAAGTTGGTTTTTTTCGACCATAATTTTCATATAAAAAGTGATATATTTTTAGCATTTTTCAATTTATCGAAAAAAGCGATCGTACTTGACTGTTGAAGCAATCTTCGAAGCTACAGTCAATATTCCAAGTAGATGCAAAACGAGCACGTCACAGGACATTAACAAAATTGTGTACCAAATTTCATGAGAAAAATATAAATAATTAAACAAGTCATTGATCTCGCGAATGACCTTTGGGGGTGACGGGCTCAACGGTATATTTGATTTTGGCCACCCACTTGATCTAAAAATAGCAAAAAACGAGTTTTTTTCCTCAAGATAGATAATATTGGCTAAGCCCTAACCCAGTTACTTTTGTTATCTTGATTTAATCGTCAAAAAAGTGCCGTTATTATTGTCAATAACCAATGGAACGAAAAATGTTAGGAACAAAAACGTTCGTCAAGACTAAACTACTATTACACTGAATAAGTGTATGGAATTTCTAAGCAATCCGTTCATTAGATGTCGAGAAATCGAGTACACCGTTTTGAAAAACATAGTCTCGAAAAAAAACACGTTTAAAGTTTTACTGACAGTATAATGATAAGTTTACATTCAATCTGTTATTCCTTCACCTCACGGTGGATTTTCCTCTTCAATTTGAGTTGCCTCAAGCGACGAACTACACTGCAAATGTTCACAGTAGCCTAACGCCTTAATATTTTATACAATGCTTTACCGGGCTGAAGAGAAAAATTAATGGCTCATCACCTCGAATGTTGAGAGCCTCGTGTGTACAAGACGTAGAAGAATTAATCGTCCTAGGCCATAGAGAAATTCGAAAGACTGCTAATAACAGACATGGAAAAAATTAGTAAAAAAACCTACATTGAAAAATGAGTAAAAACGAGAATTGACGATTAGTTTTTAAAAAATTAGAATAAAAGATTAGTTTTTAAGGAATTAGAAAAAGAGAAAAATTGAAAAATAAGCAAAAGAACAAAACTGGAAAAACAAGTAGAACACACCAAAATTGAAAAAAATGAGTTGAAAATGAGACTTGAATCAATAATTAAAAAAAAAATAAACAAAGTAGGAAAAAATAAAAATTGAAAAAGATGCACGAATTAAAAAACTATTATAAACGAGTTCGGCCTTCATAACGTTCATCTGCAGTTTACGACAGTTTCAATTATCGGCGAGTCTCGTAGTATTCAAAGGCACGTGTACGAAAAGTGCGAAGTGCGTGTAATTGGCAATGGTTCGATCGAGAGCAAATTTTCCAAGATTGCGAATCCCCGAGGACATTTTTTTTTACGAGGATCCACATTTGCATCCGTTTATCGGCACGGCAAAGAGGTTCAATCTCGTCTGTGCTCAAAGATACAACAGGGACTATAAACTATAAAAGTTATCTGTGCAGAATGGAGGAACGAGGCAGAATACCGCAGGACGTGTAATTCAATTCGGCCAAGAGCGTCCTGGCAAAAAAGCATCAGCATCGAGTTTTTTATTTTTCTGCTTTTTTTACATCTGTTTTGCGCGACATATTTCCTACGGGCGAAGCAGGTAAGGCCTTTCGCGAAGTTTGCCTTACCTGCTGTTCTAAATATCTACCGGGGCGACAAAAGTTCCGCGCTGATAATAGAGCTTTTCTCGTTTGGCGAGACAAAAGATTCACGTGGCCTCGGCGCGCCTCTTACGGAAAGGTCGCGAGGTGTCCCGCTCCGATTTCGATGAAATTTGGCATGCTTGTAGAATGGGTCAAAATAGGCGACACGTATTTTTTTATATCGGCGAAACCCGCCTTTTAAGGGGTAAAACGCATCCTCAAAAATGGGGATGTTTTTCGTTTTTCAGCGATAATTTTTTAACGGAACGAGATACGAAAAAATGTCCAATTGCAAAAAGTTTTTATTTTCCAAGTACTATATATTGGAAATGAGAACGGTGCAGATAACAACAAATTTCATATTGTTTATTGGAAAAATGTAATTTTTACATGCTTATCTTCGAGAATTCTTAACCTAATAGGATGTCAATTTGCATATATGTAGAAAATTGAAAAGTAGCGGATACGTGTTTTTTGTTTTTTCGATATTTTATAATTAAGGGGTTGAAACTGCCCTTCGATTTTTAGCCAGGAGTATCGTATAATCCGCGAGTCTTTTGCGATTCCATATTGAATTCACCTCAATATTAGCTCGTTCTATGATACGATTGCACATTTGTGTGAAATAGGCTCGCTCCACCCCGTCGCACCGCCCTTTCACGAGGAAAACGCTTCAGGTTCTTACCTTCCTCTATAGACGAAAATTTGTAGAGTTGAAGTGGGATACAATGAAAGTGCAATGAGACAAAATATTCGATACGAATTTTCTCGTTTTGGAAGAACGCCACTTTTAAGAGGTGAAGCTCACCCTTAAAATCTTTTTTCTTTCTATAACTTTTGAACCGGTCGAGATAGAAATAAAGTTAAAAGGGAAAATATATTGTATCCTCCGACTACGAATCGCTCGTGATAATAACGATCAATATAACAACAAATGGTTTATTGTTTATTGAAATAATTCGTGAATAACTGGTGAAAATCACTCTTCAATTTTCCGCTAATATGGGCACAACAAATAGGTAAGGCTTTCGCAATCATGGAGCAATTCCGTGGGTCGGGAAATACCAAGATGCCAATTGTATATTTACGAAGAGATTCTCCCCCGACCCTCCCTTTAAAGATTATAATATGATCGAGACAATGTTCTCGCCCTTACTTATTTAATAAACGTTTCAACTGTATATTTTCTAAGGATTATACTTATTACAATAATAATGACAATCATGATGAAAGTGTTCGAACAAAGAGGCTTCTTACACCACGTACAATAGCTGCTTCGCCGCATCTATTTTTTTTTATTTAAGGGGTGAAAATTAATTGCCTGCCGACGATCGCATTCCGGGAGCTACTACCACGCTGGCATAAAACTTCCTAATTGTTATTTTGCTTGTTCACTACGTACTCGATTTGCGTAAAAGTTCCTTTTTCAGATTTTTGGTTGTTTATTTATTATATGTTGGGTTGAATATATTTAAGAACAAGGCAGAGTGTCATAATAAAAGACAATGAATGAAAATTTTCGAATAAATAGTTGTTAGCTATACACTATTATTTCTACAACTTCCATCTTCACTTTCAATCGTTAATCAAGTCACTTTCACTTTTTAATCAAGGTTTCCCATAAATATCGGGAAACATCGAAATAGCGGTATTCCGATATTACAACTCGTTGATATCGAAATAATACGAGTAGTAAGAAAAGCTCCGGTAGTCTAAGCTCTGTGCCAAAGGAATTAAAGCATGATCGTTACTTCCAGATACGTAACTGAGGTGCGTACTGTACGAGGCAAATGTCAGTGTACAGGAGGTCCAACGTGTATTCTAAGAGATTATGAAGAAAAAAGAACCACAGTACTCAAAACATTTTAATTGCATTTTTCGCACGTGATACGTTTTATTTGAAGTACATATTGGATATAACATTGACGATACGATACGATGAATGATTGTCAATTTGCAAAAGGGTCGTTTCCAGCCACCAGGAGCATTGGGAGTAGGGATTCATTCAGGAAGTTGAGAGTGATCGAGCGGAGTTTCAGTTGGCGGCTTTCGGTTTCACGGTGTCCGTGAATCGAACTCGGATCTCGGTGGTATACATGTTCGGGGTAAGGAACTGCGGCAAGGTTTCGACACCCGAACGCGGTCTGCGATCGAATGGGTAGCCCATTGAACGCGCGTCGGGATACTTCCGATCGCGCAGGCCGCAGAAGCTCGAAGCATCGCTGCAGCCTTCGGGATTGGGCTGTTCAATCTGTAAAGGAAAGATTGCGAATCAAATGGCAATATTGGGTCAATGGAGTGGAGCGTGGGGCTTTTGAATGAAGTGGAATGTCGAAAATGATGAAACTTACAACGTCGTCTTTGAAGTCGGAGATCATGACGAACAGATCCATGGGGAAGCCTTCTTTGTTGCCCTTTGGCACGAGCATATGTTGGGGCCATCCACAACCGCAGAAATTGAAGCGTTCGAGTGCGCTTCCAACCGGACGATTGCTGTCAAGATTGCGGAAAGTCCTCTCGAATGGAATCGTCACCGAAGACTCGGTAGATCGGCGCTCGATCGTGTTTTGGCCGGGGCGAACTTTTCGATCGAAAACAAATGCGTTCGATGAAGAATCAGTTGTATCGGACCGACGGTATGCTACGATCGGAAAAATACTACGCGTGTTTACTTACGCGACACGGTGAACTTGTCCATCTCGATCATCAGGTCCTTCTGCGCAAGGAAATTGAACACCAGACCACGCTCGTCCACTTTAGGAGCGATGAAGATTCTCACGGTGCCCTTCTTCATCGTGTTTGACTGATTGTTCACGTTGATTCTGTACCTGAAGTTGGTATAATTGAGATGGGTGAATCTCGCGAGAATGGGACCGCTCGGTGCGAAGTCGAGACCTCTGGAGAGATCGAGATCACTCTGGGTCCAGAAGGTCATCAGTGAATTCGACGGGCTGTTCGGAGTTAGCAATTCGACCGTGGATACCTGGACACCAGCGAAGTTCAACTGAAACGACAAGTGCTCTGAGTTCGTTGCGTTCACCTTCCAAATCGTTTCTTCCGCTCGTCCATCATTCCCATGATGACTTGACTTACCTGATTGACGTTGTATTCCGGGAGAATGTTCTTGTGCTGCATGAAGATGTCGTTGATGAAAGCGTGCCATCTGTAGAATATCGGATCCCTCATTGCTGTCGCGGAATCTCCCATGATGCCGAAACTTTCCTGAAAACATCGAGATTTTGCTTTCGTCGAGTCAATACGGATCGAGACATCGAGTAGGCCCCTCATACCGAGCGCATCAGCCTGATAACGCGCGATAGGCTCGAAAGGAACTAACCAGGTAGCGATGATCAGGATCGTGGCAGTACGATATCGCTACGTGTCCAAGATTATGAAGATCACCGTAGAGATTGGGATTGGGCGAGAGAATGCTGGCCTCCATAATGTTGCCGAGTATGTCGATGCCGTCCTTCTCGGTCAGCGGCATTTTCTGCTGGTCGACGGAGCTCGTAACCATACCGGTTTGAATGGCATTGTAAATGGTATCCCTCCAGCGTTCGAGCGTATGAAGATCGAATATGATCTGATCGACTGGTCGATTGACGTCTTTGAGCTGAGTTCCGCTGGGGCGCGATGGCCACGTTCTGCTCGCAACGAGTGTGTCGAGCTTGGGGAAATATCCTTCGGGTATTGGCTCGCGTATATTGTTGAATCTCTTCACGCGGCCGAGATGATTGCACAGACGTTCGGTGTTGTATCTGTCGTTGTATCGAAAGGTAGGCTCGTGTCAGAGTGGTGCACCTTCATTGGGCACCTTCGAGTGCGGTTTGTCAATTTTAAGGACAGACGTGGCTCACCGTGCCATAATTTGCTGATGCATGTAGTAGAAGAGCTCGCCACGACGATCCTTGGCGACGATACTCCTGTCACCGTCGAACGGATAAACGAGATGCCAGTGCCAGTGATGAAGATTGATGCCGACGTCCTCTCTCCAGTAGGCAACCCGGTGCTCCTCGTCCAGATCCGAGGCAGTGTAATCTCGCGGTATTTCGATTGGGGTCTGTGAAATTTCACAAATGGAGAAACTCTATTTTCTAACAGACCACTTTCAACAGACGAATTGTCATAGTTCAGGAAGACTCGGTGGGTACATCGTGAATAGTCTTAGGTCCTGTAGGATCTACTTCAAGATTGAGGTGGTCATCCCATTCGACGGATCCAAAAAATCAAAAAAAAAAATGGTTTGCACAAGTTGCAAAAAGTGTGTGCGTGTTACATGGACCCAGCATGGCGGACTAATATTGAGTCAACATTTTCTTCGTGCAAATCGTATTTAAACTTTTAAACGCGTTTTTATGAAAACTGTCTCTTTCAAATTAGCTTCAATGATATCTAAAAAACTATTGAACGGACTTCGCTCAAATTTTTATGGTATAGTCTTTTTCGTTTGATAATATTCTGAGAGACTGTAAAAATGTTAATAAATGTGTGGTAAAAATTCAAAGATAGTGCGTTTTAATGATTCGTTAAAAAAATCCCAAAAAAAACGACAGAAAACAGCTGTCACATGGAACGACCCCGTTAAATCCTGTAAGACGTACTTCAAAATAAAAATTACTCTTCACACGGGAATTGATTTATAAAGTCGACTGCTCAGGTCGAGGATACTGCGAAATGAACTCACTCGCGAACCCGCAGGCACGATGTTGGCTTCCGTTTTGGCTCTGACGAAAATCTCGTGGTTGATGTACTTGTCCGGGAATATTTCCGCGAGCGAGGGAATCGGGAGATGCTTGGTGTCCTCCCGATGGAGAAGCGCGACGGACAGGGCGTAGATGAACATGTTGGGATTCAGACAATCGCGACTGTAGACCGCGACCGAGAGCAAGTCTTCGTACGTTCGCATACCCATGAATATGTTAATTAGACGACCGGCAATCTCACGGTGTCGAGGAATGAAGAGGGAAAATGCGTCGCGACGACCTAGTTTCTTCGGTATACTCAGATCCGGGAGGGTTATCGGGTTAACCTGGATTCGCGAGTCGCTGTCATCCTGGAAACGATTGAACACCTGGACGGCCACGTCGCGATATTGTTCGGGCTGTGAAGTACATGCAGAATTAGCGGAGCACCGATCACGGACTCGAACGAGATATTTATTTGACATCCTACTGATGACAACGAGGATATTAACAACCGATGATGATGACGATGATGCCTTACCAGATATTCGTCAGGGATCTGGAAGGCAACTTTGTTGTCTCCCTTCGGTACGTATACGGGTTCGGCTGGACGATCGAACAGGTACAAAATTTCCCTATTGGTAGATTCCGCCATATTGCCAACGATTCGGCGACTTCAGGCAATATAGCTATCCGATTATTTCCAACGTTCGAAAGTTTGCAATGCGCCAGATGCCTGTGCGATGGAACGCTTCGAAGTATGCAGCTTCGACAGAGTGATCAAGACAGAAACGACTGATGCGACGATCCGAGAAGCTCCGAGTGTCCGCACTAGTGAACGACAACTGTCTAATGGCTTATCCTCAAACGGCTGACCATTTTATACCCGAGTTGCCAAGATGAAGCGGTTTTTCGATTTCTCTGCAAGGCAAGACTAAGGCACAATCTTGACCGCAAATTCCTACCCAAAAGTGTCTTTTCGCTTCCGCTTCTTATCACTCGCTCTTTCTCTCCTTCCTGTTTTTATCGTTTTTTCAGCTCCTTCCTTTGACCAGCCTACCGTTTCTTTCGACGAACGAAAAAAAACTCACCGAGGTAATGTTATTTTTCTCGTTACTTTTCTCATGGTCAACGAGCCATTCGTTATTCGGACCTGCATCCCTCAATATGTGCCCTGTTCCTCAATACGTACCTAATCGATTCGTTGGTCGATGGATACGCGACTCCACACTAATTGAAAATATATTGTGCGTTATCGAAATATGATTTACGGCATGAGTGAATTATAGCTCGTATGAACTTTGCATTGGCTTGATGATGAATAAGCCTAATATGTGAATGCGTGCATGGGGTAGGTGGCTTTTTTTGGGCCGACTGGGGCAACCAACTGGGCAAATAAGTAGTTTCGTTCACAATGTACTTTTTAAAAGTACGAATTACTTTTTAAAATTAACTACTTTCTAAAGTGCAATATTCATAATATTCGATAATCACGTAATACACTTAAGGATGTTGAGTCCCAAATCGCAAATGATGATAAAATTCTGAAAATTTGGTATGTTTTTGTATGAAGTATTTCAGAGGACGTGTAAAAATTTCACGACAATTAGGAAGCTCGTTACTGAACAATTAACATTCACAAATTAAATGTTGTTTTATGGAAACTGATGTAACTTTGCAATAAGTTTTTTTTTGGCCTCTCAATTTTATAATATCTACAATATACTGAAAGCAACGGAAACAAAACGAAGTTTATTGATAAATTTTTTTTTATTCCTTTTAAAAATTGTTCTTGACAAAATGTTAATTTTTTAATAACGAGCTTCCTAATCGTCGTGAAATTTTAACACGACCTCTTTAATACTTCATACAAAAACATACCAAATTTTCCGAATTTTATTATCATTTTTTATTTTAACCCTTAAGGAGGTTGAAGTAATGATGAAAGAATTCTGAAAATTTGGTATGTTTTTACATGAAGTATTCAGGAGGTCGTGTAAAAATTTCATGACGGTTGAGAAGCTATTTATTGAACAATTAACTTTAACATGTTTCATAGGGACTCAACATCCTTAAAATATGAAACTTTGATCACCGGTTCATGTTAACGTTAATATGAAACTTGCAATACGTTATGGCCTTAAGCCACTCTAGAGGCCGAAAAACAGGCTTTTTGGGGATTATTCTTCTCAGAACAACTATAAAATAAATAATAAATAAATCGAAATCGAACAATAATTTTTTTGAAGCGATTAATTTCAAAATGGCGTCTGTGCAGCCTTTTTGTAATCACGTCGCCGTTTTTCGAGCGTCCACGGCCGGATAAACAGCTCCTGTAATTTGTTAATTATAATGAGCCAATTATTTTTTTTTCGATTATATACAATAACTGCTATAGAAATACGTAGAATTTTTTTCGATATATTCATTTTTAGCCAAATGGCACACTTCTAAGTGGAAAGTAAAAAATTTGCCTAAAAAATCGTCAGATAATTGTTGATAACAAATGAACTATGCAATATAAGAAAAATCCTACGTACTTCCATAGACAATGTATTTTTCAAGATATATTCAACATTTCAAGCGAATCGGTGGAAAATTGTCTGAGTTATGTTTCCGGCCATCGTCAAATGGAGACGCCATCGCAAAAATGCTGCACAGCCGCCATTTTGAAATTAATCGCTTCAAAAAAATTATTGTATACAATCACTGATATGTATGATATACATCCTTTTTTGTCATCTCGATTTATGTTGTAGTTTTTCTGAGAAAAAAAAATCCCCAAAAATCGTATATTTTTCGGCCTCTAGAGTGACGTAAGGCCTTAAAAACAAATGAAGTAATTTTTCATCGCACTGTAATCGAAAAATCCTCGCTGCATGGCGCTTCATATCTCCTACGCAGTATTATGTTTCGTGGGGGTTCGTATTGGGTAGTTTTTTTTTAATTTTTGCGCATCTCGACAATGTACGGTTCGTATCGAGGATGTATTTTCTTCTTGTTACGTACAGCTAGCTATGATTGCGCCCGCGATAGGTATATACAAATACGTGTATACATATACAGTGGAACATAAGATTAAGTCAGCACTTTCGTCGTCCGAGTTAAAATCATCGATGAGAACTACATTTATATAGATTATAAACCTTTTTATTTTTTATTCTACGATTAATACAATAACGTTTTTCAAAATGCCCAATTAATCTAGCAGATAAAATAAATCGGCAAAAAGGCACCTTTTCGGCCCGTCACATTGGTGTCCTCCCTTAGTAAAGAAAAATAAATTAACACGATAAAAAAATACGTAAACATCTTTTTAGGTATGTTTCTTGGCTCGATTCGAAAAGTATATTCCACAAGCTTCATTATCGACAATTTGTTTTCTTCTATTCGACGCGACGACGCTACCGCAAACCTCAGATAAAAGACCTTTTGATAAATGCAATCAACTGCGGTAAAACGCTGACGATGATCCGCGGCATATGATGTGAAGCAGGAAATATTGTTTACCGGTATTGCAAAATACCCGGTTACAAAACATTAACGTTGCTTCACCACTTTATTTATTCAATAAAGTACAAGTTTTTCCAATCTATCCATCGCTATGCCGAACCTGTTTTGCCTGCCGTACTAGGCTTACGGGCCGCCTTTTTCGTCGGAGGTCAAGCTCGCAATACCATGCTTACAACTGCAAAGAATCGATTCGCTACTGCATCACATCACCGTTGCAGCAGAAATTTCAACCAAAATTTCGGTAATTGAGGTTATGTTGCTCAATTACTGAATTGGTAACGTAATGAGTATCGATTATTAGTAATGATACACTGTAAAAAAAGATATGAAATTTACAATACATTTAAGATACAAAAGAATTAAATTTTACGAACTCAGTGGATGAAATTAAATTTGAAACACTTGTATCGTAAACTTAAAACAGGAACATGAAATTCTCACGTGGATATAGAATTTAATAGATGCAACATGGAATTACCAAGAAAAGTTTGCAAATTTATGGAAAATGTATTGCATCAACCCGGGCCTTAAATTAAAGATTACAACAGTTGTATATTAATTCAAGTATAAAAAACAGAGTATTGCAAATACAAAACACGCTCAACCCACCTCGGCCGCTCGCGACGACCGATGGTCACGCGTAGTTCGCGTAGCGCCCGAAGGACGGCGCCTTGTTCCGCACTTTCCCATAGCCACTCGCAGCTTCGGTCGGGCATATAACCCGACCACCGCCTACGATCGTCCTGGGAAAAACAGACGCGTTTGCAACTCGTGCACGCGTCGGAGAGTGTCACAAATTAGTTACCTCTCCATATCCACGCCAGAGTCTTAGTTCTTGAACTCGCCTTTCCGGAAGGATATTATTTTTCCCTTTTTACGCCGCCAGGTGTTGAAGGAAGAAATTTCACAAAAACCACCTCTTTTATCTCTAGCTCCCGTCGAGGAGGATAAATACGAGCCACATTTTCAGTGGGCTTAATTATCAATTTCGGAAATAAACTTAATAATTAGGATCAGTAATTTTAATACACACCCGTATGTTGATATTAGCAAATGGTTCTTGAATTTAATATACATGGATGTGAACATTTTTTTACACGTGCATTATTTTTCAAACTCACTAGTATATTAATATTACGGGGCTACAATTTTATTTTTAAAATAACCTGCTTTGGATTTTCAAAATATTATCTGAAATTTCATAAACGGCGTCCGCATAAAAACATCATACACTTGTGTATTAATTTTTATACAGAAGCTTTTTACAGTGTACATTAAAGGTAATACTTTGGTTCTGTGAAATTAATACACATCCGTATGCTGATATTAGCGAATGGTTCTTGAATTTAATATACACTCGTATATTGATATCACCAAATGGTTCTTGATTTCAATATACTTGGATGTGATTATTTCTTTACACGTGCATTATTTTTCAAACGCAGAAGTATATTATATTACGGAGCTACGCTTTCATTTTTCAAATAACCTGTTTTTGATTTTCAAAGTCGTATCTGAAATTTCATAAGCGGTATCTGCATAAAAACTTCCTACACTTGTGTATTAATTTTTATACAGAAATTTTTTACAGTGTACTATTAGTAATGATAACCTCCACTACTGAAATTTCAGGCACGACCAGGGGGTGACTATACCAAAGGGGTCCGAACTCTAATGGGAGGAATAAGGGAAAAGGGACGCTGAATTGGAAGCATCATTGGAGGGAGATTCGTGCCAAACGCAAGGAGAACTTGCACTTACATTTGGACTCAACTAGCAATTGCCGTTTGAATGAAACAGAAAGTACCGTTCTTTCACAATAAATCGACATATCTTGAATATCCAAATATTGAAAATTGACCAAGGTATAGATTTTCATTGATCGAAATGACTTTTCTGGACCCAGCTGGAATAAAATTTTAGCTATGATTGTCCAATTTCCAAGTTAAAAAAAAAACAAAATTTCCGGAATTCCAGTAATCGTTGTACGTAGCTGTTTTTTAAAATATTCTTTAGGCCCCTGAATATAAATGAAAATTTCGCCAATATCACATTATTCAAAACCCGCCATTTTGTGAATTCTTTCTCGAAAAACGGCCAAGTTCATAAAAACTATATTTATAGATAGTAAAACTTTATAATTTTCCTTTTATGCCTAATCCCATATCGTTTTTCAAAATGCCAAATAAATAATCCAGCAGAGAAAAAAAATCGAAAAAAACTCACCGTCTCGTCACAGTAGTGTCCTCCCTTAATTAAAAAAAAAAAAAAATTGCCAAAATACAAAAATACGAAAACATCTTTTACGTATGTTTCTGGGCTCGAGTCGAAAAGTTTTTTCGACGAGCTTCTTTATTTAGAATTTGTTTTCTATTTTTTTCGACGCGACAACGATGCCGCAAACCTCAGATAAAAAACCTTTTGATAAATCCAATCGAATGCGGTAACACTACGGCGACAATCCGTGGCAGATGATACGACACAGGAAATACTGTTTACCGGGATTGGGGAATACGAGGTGACGAAAAAAATTAATGATGCTTCACCATTTTATTTATTCAATAAAATTACAAGTTTTTCCAATCTAACTCGAGAATTTGCGCACACGTGTAATTCCTTTTTGATATATTGGGCAATTCCCTTTCTCTCTCTCTCTCTCTCTCTCTCTCTCTCTCTCTCTCTCTCTCTCTCTCTCTCTCTCTCTCTCTCTGCCTTTTAAACCCTTCCATTCGAACAACTATCACTTTTATCTGACGACGACAAGATTTACATCTATTAAAATGAATTTCAACGAAACGATGATTTCGACAGCAGCTCGTTGATCCAAATATTGATAGTTAAACGCTGCACTAAAATGTTTGCCATCATCTTCTTACGAGATAAGCTCGTTCGTTGCTGCTGATTCGCAACTGATCTTGACTGTGACGAAGGAATATGAATGTCATCACACCAAACGAAGCTTTTGTTCAGTTCAATATTGTTCAACGTTAAGGTGAGGCACCACTGTGACGAGTTAAAAAAAAACATTTTTTTTTGCATTTTCCCAAAGTATACAAGAATACGTGAAAAGTGGTCAAGTTAAAATATTGAAAATTGACCAAGTTACAAACGATTCAGGAAGAGCCGATAGCGAAACGATTTACGTATACTAAAACTTTCAATCGCGTTTTGCTCAAAAAGACTTTTATCTACATGGCCGGAATCATCACTAGTTATAATTGTTCGATTGTAAATCGTGAAAAATCAAAATTTCCGTCATTGCAGTGGCTATCGTACGTACCCGTTTTCGTTTTGTTTCGGAATTTAATATTTTTTAAGCCCTCGAAAAAAAGTAAAAACTTCGTCAAAATTACATTTTTTCACCCCCTCCCCCCCCCCCCCATTCTGTGATTTTTTTTGCAAACGTCTAAGTACAATTAGAACTACATTTGTGTAGATTGGAGACATTTTTATTTTCATTTTTCAAACCAACGATTGTCAAGTTATAGATCAGGCCGTTGACCACATTTTTTATACAGAGGCTTTTTTATACCCTAATAACGTTGTTAATTTTTTATTTTTCAAAATAAAAAATGACACGATGTAGGTTCAATGTATGCTTAATAACGTACCTTTTTCCAAATCTCAAATAAATAATCCAGTAGACAAAAAAATCGAGAAAAGCGACAATTTTTTGGCCCGTCACAGTGGCGTTCCCCCTTAATGAATTGTGTCTTATAACATCTCAGACGGCGGAGTTATTCGAGGAGTAAATTTGATTAGATCGAAGGTCATCTTAATTATTCGAAGGAAATCATCGACGTATGATCAATTGTTGACGAATCTCCGTTATTTACAATTTTCCTAAATCAATCATTTATACTGTAGCGAAAAGGGCTGGTTCTTTTTTTGTCGCTGACGTTTGATTTTCTCGAGTTTTAAGGATGTTATGAATAACTTCTTAATCGTCATGAAATTTTTACACGACCTCCTGAATACTTCATGTAAGAACATACCAAATTTTCAGAATTCTATCAGCATTACTTCAACCTCCTTAAGGGTTGAAATAAAAAATGATAAGAAAATTCGGAAAATTTGGTATGTTTTTGTATGAAGTATTTAAGAGATCGTGTTAAAATTTCACGACGATTAGGAAGCTCGTTATAAAAAAATTAACATTTTGTTAAGAACAATTTTTAAAAGAAATAAAAAAAAAATTTATCAATAAACTTCGTTTTGTTTCCGTTGCTTTCAGTATATTGTAGATATTATAAAATTGAGAGGTCAAAAAAAAAAACTTATTGCAAAGTTACATCAGTTTCCATAAAACAACATTTAATTTGTGAATGTTAATTGTTCAATAACGAGCTTCCTAATTGTCGTGAAATTTTTACACGAACTCTGAAATCCTTCATACAAAAACATACCAAATTTTCAGAATTTTATCATCATTTGCGATTTGGGACTCAACATCCTTAACTCGAGTTCAGTCGCATGAAATCTCATCGTCATGAAATCCTTCGTAAGGTCGATTGATCGTGAGATTTTCGGATCGATTTTGCCCAGCCCGTCCTTCGCTCTTTGGCTCTTCCACTTTCCCCGCATTATATGCGTGTACACGAATATTCCAATTTCTCAAACAAACACGAGGCGACGGGTGACGTCCCGACATGAGGGGGCCGAATCGCATTGACTCGCGACACCGGTGCCTCCTATCCATTTACCGTGACATCGGGCTGATGCAGATGTCATCATTTTCCATCTACCGATTCCCCCGAGTCCGAGTCTACGCCCGTTGCCCGGGCACCTCGTTGTCCCGATTTCGGGTCGACACATGGCACAGATTTGCGTTCCTGAAAAACACCCGGTGCAAAAAGAAATTACACGAAAATTTGGCAAGGAATACTGGAGATCGCAAAAGAGCCATCCCGAGGATAAAACTTTGAAT
Source organism: Ophion costatus (assembly GCA_951751655.1). NCBI lineage: Eukaryota > Metazoa > Arthropoda > Insecta > Hymenoptera > Ichneumonidae > Ophion > Ophion costatus. The sequence goes on along the minus strand of OX632359.1, from coordinate 44,230,231 downwards.
CGACTTGCAAAATCCGTTTTGCATCAGCTTTCCAAAAGATCGAGTTTGGCCGTATTTCTTTTCATTTTGACTGTTCAGCTTGGCCCAGAGAAATATTAATAATATTTATATATTTAATATATAATAATAAAATATTAAAATATAACAATGAATATAAATAATATAATAAATATGTATAAATTAAATATAAATTGATTAAAATAAAATGATAAAAATAATATTTATATATTTAAATCATTTTCGAAAATCATGGAAACATTGATTTTTGAAAAAAAGGCCGCAGGGCAAAGTGAAACTGTCGATTTCCGGTGGAAAAACGCTTCATTTTCGTTGATAGAAAAATGAAGGATCGAAATAAAAAATTCATCCAATCAAGAACTGGCTATTGTTGTGTAAAATTTACAAAACTACTGAACCGATTGTTGTGAAATTTTTACCACATGTTCTGTACACTTATATCAACCGACTGAAGTAAAATTATCTTTAAATTTTTATTTTTACTATATTTTTTTGCAAAAAATAGTGAAAAAATACAATTTGTTTTAGCCGTTCATTTATTATTTTTGGATGCACGTGAACAATTTTAATTCAGTCGGTCGCCTGTGTTATATTGAACCGAAAAGTTTTTAAATATTCTGTTTCAGATGGCCCATTTTCAAGATGTTAACATTATCGCACACTTTTTCTGTAGATAAAAAGTGCATAAAATACATGACATTTTTTCGAAATGTATTTGAAAAGTGAATTTATTAAGCCTAACAAATCTTACATCAATATCTTTATTAATAATCTCATGAACAATTCACAACAATAAAATTTAAATGGTATAGATAGTTCGTCGAAATTGATGTCTTTGATTATCGATTACAAAAATTCTGAAGTCAAAATTGCTTGCAACCAATTCAATTTGCGGCACGTATTGTTATCGATAATGGAAAAAATGGAAAAATAATAGAGTGGGATTTCGTAATATCGGTACATTTTTCTTGGACAAATTTGATGCTAATTCACAAGAATTACAGAAGAGTGTAAAGGGTCTGGTGGTTATGAGCACGCGAACTAACAAAGAGAACAAAAAGTTCGACGCAGCGCTCCAAATGTAAAATCATTTTTTTTTTCACTACGTTGTAAAGCTTGCATTCGGGATTGCACAGTATTAAAGATGTTGAGTCCCAATGAAAAATGTTAATGTTAATTGTGCATTAAATAGCTTCTTAATCGTCATGAAATTTTTACACGACCTCCTGAATACTTCATGTAAAAACATACCAAATTTTCAGAATTTATTATCATTACTTCAACCTCCTTAGGGGTTGGAACAAAAAATAATAAGAAAATTCTGAAAATTTGGTATGTTTTTGTATGAAGTATTTAATAGGTCATGTTAAAATTTCACGACGATTAGGAAGCTCGTTATTAAAAAATTAAAATTTTGTTGAGAACAATTTTTAAAAGAAAAAAAAAATTTATCAATAAACTTCGTTTTGTTTCCGTTGCTTTCAGTATATTGTAGATACTACAAAATTGTGAGGTAAAAAAAAAACTTATTGCAAAGTTACATCAGTTTCGATAAGACAGCATTTAATTTGTGAATGTTAATTGTTTAATAATGAGCTTCCTAATTGTCGTGAAATTTTTCCACGACCTCTGAAAAACATCATACAAAAAAGTACCAAATGTTCAGAATGTTATTATCATTTGCGATTGGGGACTCAACATCCTTAAAATACACGCTGAAGCAACTGCTACGGTTTCATGACAGCCTCCGTGTAGGAGGGCACTATTCGCGTCCAACACAACGTAACCGGGGTAAAAATACTACGCCAAGGTACTAAGCATTGCCCGATTATTTAAGGGGTTACCCCCACTTGCGATTTTCAAAAAATCGATTTTTTTATTGCATTTTTTTGAAGTATAAGTATCTGAGAATATGTCCTGAAAATTTCAAGTCGATCCGAACAAAATTGACTGAGATATGAGCGTTGAAAGAGAAGAATCCGTGAATTGAAGAACTGAAATTGAAACTTTAAACGCGTTTTTCTCACAATGGCATTTCTGAAGTCAGTGACCAAGATTACTCGAACACTAATGAACCGATCTTCTTGAAATTTTGCAGGCTTATTTAATACATAAAAATGTAGTCTTTAATCGTTCGATTTTTTTTTTCGAAAAAAAAATGGCCGTTTTATAGCCAAAAAACGGCCGTTTTTTTCGTTAAAATCGAACCATTAACTTTGACTGTCCGCCATTTTGTGAAAAATGAATATTTTTAAAAATCCTTCGATTAAAGACTAGTTTATACTTATATTTGACTAAATCCATCCGCATTTTTTTTTCAGATGATCCACTTCGCCGCAATGTTGGTCACCGCAAACCGTGTATATAAAAACATTATTTCATCGACGGCCATTTGCCATTAAACAATGTAATATTTTTCAATAAAAAAATTACTGAAAGTTCTTCAAGATGTGTTCTTTAAGATGGTATATTGATCGATTAAAAAAGTTTTGTAGTTTTCTTTAAAAAAATTCATGAAAAAGGCCTTTTTTTGCGCTACAAGTGGGGGTAACGCGTTAATGCGCAAGCATGCGAGTAAAGGTCGATAAGTCTAGGTGCTCGTAAAATTCAAGCCAAGAATGAGAAACGCGAGAGCCCTGAAATTCCAGGTAGAATGCGCGGAAGTTAATGAAATCCAGAAAGGATGAAACAGTTTTACGATCCCTAACCATAGAAGCGATTGTGCACTGTATAAAATCCACCGAAATACGTTTTCGAAATGCAATATCCCGACTATTTCGTAAATTACGAAGCTTCGGCATGAAAATTTCGACACGAAAAACGTCGAATTATTGGCGACGAAAATATTCAATTAAATTCCATCGGATGCAATAATTTTTGTCGTACGCCGTCTGTGCGCTTCGAGCACGACCTTATTTTCGACGGCGAGCACATTACGAATTCACCTAGGTGTGCCGTAATAGCTCCAACGTTTGGGAAAAGCAAGTGGCGCAGTGAGTGTAAAACCTAATTGAAGTGAACGTCAGATAAGGGAGAAAATGAGGCAACGATCGCGGGCCGTTTTGATAAGCGTGCAATTATTTAATGCTCAGACACGCGAAATAGCGGACAGATCGATTAAGGGGGTATACCTCACTGGAAACTTCAAAAAATCGTTTTTTTTTTTGCATATTGTTATAGTGTGAACTTTAAAGAATATCGTGAGAGCGCCCGGACCCTGAAATTCTAAAAATTGACGATGTTACTACTATTTTAGTAACTACTAGTAGTTACTACTATAGTTACTACTATACTATAGTTACCGCAATCCGTCGAGTTTGAACGCGATTATCTCGAAACTACGTTTAGCTATCAGCGTCCAATTTTCCATTAAAAAAAACGAATATTCCATAATTGCAGTAGCTATCATTGTACGTGGGTGTTTTTTCAAGTATTTTTTACAAATAAAAAAGTTTGGTCGGTGTTTAAAATTATACGTTTTAACACGCACCATGTTGCGATTTTTTGAACGGCTACCGTACAACAAGAACTACTTTTATATAGATTATAAAACTTTTTGATTTTTTTTTTCAGACCAACCATTGTTAAGTTGTCGATCGAGCCATCGGACCAAATTTTTTATATACAAGGCTTTTTATATACAAGAGCTTTATTTTATTAAATATAAATTTACATAAAATAAGTTCAATGTAGGCTTGATAAAATACTTTTTTTTCCAAATTTCAAATAAAAAATCTAGCAGACAAAAAAATACGGGAAAAACGGTTTTTTCGGCCCTTCACTATGATGTCCGCCCTCACTAGACCACAAAAAGATAGAAATAAAATATCGGACCGTCAAAATTGAATGAAACAAATTTCACATTCAATTCGTGCCGTCCTTGAAGACGTGCAAGTGCACTGGTAGGTTTTTCAACATCAATGACCTATGCACGTTAGTTACTGTTTTTAATCAATTTATTCTATTATTAAAATAGAATAAATGTTTTCTTTATAATTACACATAAAATTTAGTCTATACAGAGTTCTGTCGTTTTTTTTTTAAAGATCGTCTGTTCATACTATGGAAGTGGTAAGAACGAATAAATATTTAAAGCCACGCTGCTGTTTGACCCTTGAAAGATTGCCTCGTTGACCCTTGCAAGGTTCGCGACCCGAAAGACTCCGCCATCTCGACAAACAATTTTACCTTCCCGAGCAAATTCTCAAAAACCCGGATTTCCGAAGCTCTTGCCTTACCCGCAAACGAAAATCTCGTATTTTTCCGCATTTATTATGTAAAGAAAGACGCGAAAAAGCTTTTCCTTTGAAACACGACCGAGCCATCTCATTGATTTGGGCTTGAATTTTACGAAATAGAATTTTCAAGTAACCTCGAGACACTTCAATATTCCGTTCTCCAAACGTGAGCTAAATAACTGACGGACAGAGTGAATAATTTCGATGCAATAACTTCGCTTCCCAGAATCATGAAAGCTTCGAATGAAAGGCATATGAAAAGCCGATCATTTGTTGTGACCGTGAAATAATTTACCAGGCGTTGACGAATTCACCGCGTGAACGTGTCGTCTATTTTACACGACACTACAGCTGACGCTGAGCTCTTATTATTCTAGGTCTCTCATAATTTTGAGTCTCTCATACTTTTGAGTCTCTCATAATTTTGCGCCTCTCATAATTTTGGGCCTTTCATAATTTTGATACTCTCAATGTTGAGTCTCTCATAACTCTGAGCATCTCATAATGTTGAGTCTCCCATCATTTTGAGTCTCCCATAATTTTGAGTCTCCATCATTTTGAGTCTCCCATAATTTTGAGTCTCTTATCATTTTGAGTCTCTCATAATTTTGAGTCTCTTATAATTTTGAGTCTCTCATAATTTTGAGTCTCTCATAATTTTGAGTTTCTCATAATTTTGAGTCTCTCATAATTTTGACTCTCTCATACTTTTTAGTCTCTAATACTTTTTAGTCTCTCCTAATTTTGAGTATCTCATAATTTTGAGTCTCTCATAATTTTGAGTCTCTCATAATTTTGAGTTTCTCATAAGTTTGAGTCTCTCATAATTTTGAGTCTCTCATAAGTTTGAGTCTCTCATAATTTTGAGTCTCTCATAATTTTGAGTTCCTCATAATTTTGAGCGTCTCAGAATTTTGAGTCTCTCATGATTTCGAGAAGCCCATGATTGTGAGCCCCTTACGGTTTTGAATCCCTCATGATTTTGCGTCGCTCATGATTTTGAGCCTTTCATGATTTTGAGTCTTTCATGATTTTGAGACTGAGTCTTTGAGATTTTTACATTTTGGGTCTCATGATTTTGAGATTTTATATCGCGCAATAAAAAAAATCAAAATTTAGCTTTGAAAATGGAACGTGGATTTTTGGGGGGAAATACTTCATTCGAGTAGCCATCAGATGTAAGGAATCTCGAACGTAATAGTATTTCAAGATAAAAGACTGCGAATTCGCTTGCACATCGCGTGGTGGACCCGTCGGAAGCACAACCATTTCTCTGGAAACGTAGGTGATTTTTTGTTGCTAATTTTTTGTTCCTGCGTCTCCTGACACAGGTATTCAAAAAAGGTCAGTCGAAACATTGAATACGCAGATCCTGGGGAAAATAAACAAATTGAAAAATGACTATACTCACCCTCCGTCAATCTGGGAAAATCCTTGCTGCACGCTCTCGAAACTCGTACGATCGTGAACGTAGTGCAATATCTAAAATGGAAAAGGCACGAAATTTGACACCGCTGTAGATATTCGAATGGTCTTGATGGTTTCCATCGTTGGAATGCAACGAAAACTTTTGTTTACATTTTCATCTCCTCACTTTATTATTTTGAAAAAACTTTTTTTTACAGATTTTTATTGGCGATCCTTAAATAAGCGACTTGAGACGGGACACCACTGTGGCGGATCAGTAAATCCGAATGTATCGCATTTTCTCAAAGAATATAAAATCAAGAATATATGGAAAAAAAATTCTAGTTGAAATATTGAAAATTGATCAAGTTACAGACGATTTAGTGAGAGCAGGGCCGGAATCATAATTTAAGCTTTAAGTGCTCTTTTTCAATTTTGAAAAATCAACATTTCTGTAACGCGGTAGCTATCATTGTATGTATCGATTTTGTTTTTATTTTAATATTTTTGAAGGCCCCGAATATACGTAAAAATTTCGCCAGAATTACACTTTTTTTAACACCCGCCAATTTGTGATTTTTTTTCGAAAAACTGCTACGTAAAACGAGAACTGCATTTGTGTAAATTATAAAACTTTTTTATTGTTGTTTTTGGGACCGACACATTACTAATTTATCGATCCAGCAGTTGGACCACATTTTTTATGCAAATACTCTATTATACCTCAATAACGTTGCTAATTTTCACTTTCTTTGTAATAAAAATATACACGAAATAAGTTTAGTGTACCTATGCTAAATGACCTTTTTTCCAAATCCCAAATAATTAATCTACTGGACCAACAAATTTCGAAAAAACCGACCTTTTTCCGAGATCCGAAATCATTGAGATTTTGTCAAGTATTCGTCTTTCAAATTTCAATTCGCCTTTCAATTTCAAAATTCGTCAAATATTCAAATTTCTTTTGTCAAATTATTCTTTGTCAACAAAAATAATCAGTTTTATTCCAACATGATAAAAATAATGATTTTCATTCCAACGATGCAAACTTCGATCTCGTGTACTTGAGCGGCCAATGTCCACAGTTCTTAAAAGATTGCCACAATGCTGAGCATTTTGAATTAATTTTTTTTCTCGTATCGACGAGCCAAATCACAATAGCATTCAGTCTATCGTTGTATTGGTCCTCTCGTCGATTCTCCTATACCGTATAAAACACAGCAAAGTGAAAGAACTGATATAACCATCGGAATGATCGATAAAAAAAATGGGAAATACAAATCTTACAAATGGCCGATTATTCATTCCAAAACTGATCGAGCAACGCTCCCCATGTTATCTCATATTCTCTCCCCAGCACCCGCTTCCCAATTTCATCAGCGGAACTTTTATTCTATTTCTCTATACAAACCTATTTCCGGTTATTCCGATCGCGTAAATTCTTTCGCCCGATGAACTGTTCGTGATGAAACGCCCGTATGAAAAAAAAAGTGTTCAAGTCCGCTGCACTTTTTGAAGCCTCGAATAAATATTTTCCGCAAAAAAGCTTCGGTAATATAGAAGAGATTTTTTAGTGTCGCGTGCGAAAGCACACGTATGTAAATGAAAATGAATAAATTTAATTCCGAATCTCGCGAGAATGTAAATTTCGTGGAAAAAGCGAGCGCGAACGAACAAGTGCTGCGAATTGCCCACATAAAAATGCACAAGCACGATTCTCTCCAGTGTTAATTGGATAGCGCTCGTTTTTGGTTGACAGTAGATACACGAATCCAAGTAGAGTATCTATACTATATTGAGCTCCTCGCGACGAAGCTGGGGGAGAAACACAAGGGACCACCTTGGGATCTCGCGGCTGACTTTTTGACACGTACGAGGCGCCAGTTTATTTGTAATATCGGGGCCGACTGTCACAAGTATCGTGAATGGAAAATATTTACTCCTAGTATCGAAATTCTGTTATTTGCATTGAATCAAGCCCTCGAATATTCAAGCGATGCAAATATAAACACATGTGAGCATTGCATATTGTCATGCTCACATGTCAAATGTTCCGGAATAGTACGTTTAATTTTGCCATTATTAAGGGATCTTCTCACTTTAGACGCTAAAAAAAGGCTATTTTCATGATTTTTTTGAATGGGTTTATATTATAGATATTGATATAAAGGTGTTAAATAAATAAGATAAGATAAGATATAATAATATCTTACCTTATATCTTATCTTATAAGATAAGGTTAGATAAGCTTAGATAAGATAAGATAAGATGTATAAGATATCTTACCTTATCTTATCTTATCTTATCTTATCTTATCTTATCTTATCTTATCTTATCTTATCTTATCTTATCTTATCTTATCTTATCTTATCTTATCTTATCTTATAAGATAAGATAAGATAAGATAAGATAAGATAATCTTATCTTATCTTATCTTATCTTATCTTATCTTATCTTATAAGATAAGATAAGATAAGATAAGATAAGATAAAAACGTGTATTAATAAATACACTTTCGAAATACATCAAACATTTTTTAAATTTATTTCAGTCAATATTTATAGACAAAAATGGTAGTTAAAAATGTCTTAAAAAATTGTAGGTCTGCGCTGTTGACGAAACCTCGGAGATGGATCATCCCAAACAAACAAATCAAACGGTTTTGGATTCAGTATGTTAATGGCTATAGCGCATATCATGCGATTTTTGATACATGCAAAAATAACAAAATGGCGGACATTTTTCGAAAAAAACGAAAAAACGTGTGTTTTCAGCGTTTTTGGTAGAAAAAGTAAATATCAAAATTTTGAAAATCTTTTGTATGTGCTATAGCTATAGTTGTAAAGAATATGTGGTTAACATTTCATAAGGGTCGGTTCAGTCGTATCGAAGATTTTATCAACAAGTCGTCGAAAAACGCTGTTTCGAGAAAAAGTTTGTTTGGGTTACATAAATACACAAAACAATGTTTATTAAGTATAACAACTTATATATCGATATCTATAATATAAACCTATCAAAAAAATTCATGAAAATAGCCTTTTTAGCGTCTACAGTGAGAAGACCCCTTAAAATGACATTGTCGGAAGTACTATAGTTAGAATTACAATTACATCGTCCAATATGAACTTGAACTGTTCGTAAAAAAGATTTTTTAGCGTCCAAAGTGAGAAGCCCCCTTAATAATGCGAGGATGTTCATTAAGGGGCACCACTAGTGTTTTAAAAAAATCGATTTTTTTTTGTTGCCTCTTTTGATAGTCTGTACCTTCAAGTACACCTCACTACTATACCTTATACTTTTATCGATTTATAACAATGAAATTAGCTTTCTTATCTTTTGATACGTTTTTCTCAAAACGACAATTTCCAAATTTGCTGCAGTTCTAACTCAAACAAAAATCATCCGATCGATTTCAATCTTGTTTTGATGGGTTTAGTATTTATTTCTTTATACAATGTGCGTCCAGTTTTTTGATTGGATAAAAAATGTCATTTTTTTATTTAAAAAAAAACAAATTTTAAGCGTGGTTTAGAAGCTTCTTTGTCAAAACTCAGTTATTTCGTTAGATTTTAATTTTTGTTCAGAAACCTGCGTCACTGTACAGGTTTCTAGTACCTTCTAGTTTAACGGACTATTTGAATTTTTCTATTTCGGGCACTCTCAAGGCCGCAATACTGCAGCAGGGAGAGCAATTTTTTTTGAGACTCGAGAGACGACGCATAAGTAGGTGAAAATCGAATATATATAACAAGATAACTGTATACACATAATTTATGCATAAATATAACCTCAAAATTTCAAAACCTTCGATGGAATACTATTATTCCAATAAGTTCACGAAAATCACCTTTTTTAGGCAGTCACACTAGTGGTGCCCCTTAATGTTCCTCGTGACTGGTTACTCACCCATCGTTGTTGATTTCGTTGGTGTTGGCCGCGTCGAAATTACCCATACTTTCCAATGTCAGAAGAGATACGTCTGGAAGTATATGAATCTAACGATAAAAAAATGCTCTTCAATCGTAAAATAGTGTTTTCATTATTGCAGTACAAAAGTAGTAATAAAATCCTATAATAGTATTTGATATTCATAGAATAAAATTAATATTCTAAAAAATTATAGTAGTGTGAAACTATTACTTTTTTATTATTATTTATATTTCAAAATGTTTATTTATTCTTTCTTATTATTATTTATACTTATTTATTAATTATAAAAGTACCATTATTGCAGGACTTTTATAGCAGCATTTTATTATTGAAATATTATTGCAATAAATACCAATAAATCAGCCATAGGAATGCATTCAAAATAACTAGTTTGCAATAACATTTTCAATGTGAAAATTCGCGTTTGCACCAATTCATGCCACACGAGGATATCATTAAAAAGGACAACACTGTCACGGGTTACAAATCGATTTTTTCGAATTTTCTCAAAGTAGGCATACATGTTCATAAGTACTTGAAAAAGTATATAAAAAAATTCAAGTTTAAATATTGAAAATTTCCCAATTTACAGATGATTGAGTGAGAGCAGGTAGCGCAACGATTTGCCTATACGAGAACGTTCAATCGCCTATTTCTCGAAACGACTTTGCTCGACTTTACCAGAATCATACCTCTAGCGATTACTGTCCGATTTTTTCTATGAAAAAAACCAAAATTTCGTTTTACGTAGCCGTTTCTGTTTTCTTCAAAATTCAGTATTTTTCAAGCCCCCGAATATAAGTAAAAGTATCGCCAAAATTACACTTTTTTACCCATTTTGTGATTTTTTTGTTTTTCGAAAAACAGCTACGTGCGACGAGAACTGGGTCTATATAGATTGTGAAAGTTTTTTATTTTTATTTTTTCAGCCCAACCATTGTCAAGTTATCGACCCGGCCGTTGAACCCCATTATTTATACAGAGACTCTAATATGTAGCTCAACAACGTTAAGTCTTTATTCATAAAGAAAATCACACAAAATAAGTTCAGTGTATGCTCAATAACAAACTTTTCCTCCAAATCTCAAATAAATAATCCAGTAGACAAAAAAATTCGGAAAAACGACCTTTTTCAGCCTGTAACAGTGGGGTCCTCCCTTAAGGTAGTCCTATCGCTTCACACTAGTCATAGAACTGGTCATACTTGAGACCCGTACAATTTATACTCTTAACAAATGCAAAGAAAAATCATTTGTAATAACTAAAGTTTTCCATTTGTAAACTGTTTAATGAATGTTCACATTTAATTAGAAAAATGAAAAAATAGCTATTCCAACGATTCGCGTAGTATATCTAGGTTTGATATTTGGCAACATGGGTTCTATCTCCGTCTCTTTTTACTCATTCACGCGACTTTAACCTCCATGCTTTTCAACGTCGATCTGTCAAAACAATGTCAGGTGCGGGAAATGTAAAGCATTGTATTCGGGCCCCGACTGGTAAAAAAGCGTGGAAAATTTGTGTCGGCGAAATATGTCGGTTAAAAATGAACTATGTGTGGAAATTCGAATGAGTGAGATGAGGTTACGACTACAGTCAGCTGGTGCCTTGCTGTCACGTCTCTTTATCCTAGCAAGTGGTAATAAATCCAATACCGGAAGTTCAAATTAAACTTGATATTGCATGAAAATTAGGTCAATAAGCGGATTTTTTTCGGAGAGCATTGGATTACTACAAGTGTTAAGTATGTAAATCTGATTATTTTTAAAAATCTGACGGATTCTCACTATTGTATACACTTTTGTACCGACCGGAAATTGGATTTTTGTATGTCGTCTCGGGATTCCTTCACAAAAGTACGCAATTTTTATATCTTTTTTTCTCTGTAATAAGGTCGATAACCGATCCTGAAATTTTACAGAGACGAATATTAATATATTTATTGAAGCTCAAAAAAAAATTATGAAAATCCTATGAATTGACGCCTGTCGATAGGACTACCTTAAAATGCTTAATAATCCTCAATATAAATAGATATTTACTATTATTATTATCAGTGAATTTACTATTAATTTTACTATAATTATGTTATACTTTCACTCTTATTATTATTTCTTTTCTCGCCTAAAGAGGCCAGTATAACAATGTCAATTAGACTGTAATTAAGGATGTTGAGTCCCAAATCGCAAATGATGATAAAATTCTGAAAATTTGGTATGTTTTTGTATGAAGTATTTCAGAGGTCGTGTAAAAATTTCACGACAATTAGGAAGCTCGTTATTGAACAATTAACATTCACAAATTAAACGTTGTTTTATGGAAACTGATGTAACTTTGCAATAAGTTTTTTTTTGACCTCTCAATTTTATAATATTTGCAATATACTGAAAGCAACGGAAACAAAACGAAGTTTATTGATAAATTTTTTTTTATTTCTTTTAAAAATTGTTCTTAACAAAATGTTAATTTTTTAATAACGAGCTTCCTAATCGTCGTGAAATTTTAACACGACCTCTTAAATACTTCATACAAAAACATACCAAATTTTCAGAATTTTCTTATCATTTTTTATTTCAACCCTTAAGGAGGTTGAATTCTCATAAGTATCGATGCCTCATTACGCTTGTTATTATTGCTAGTCTCTGTCGTTTTTCCATTCGCACGATCGTCGAAGTTGTCATGCTCATTTGGAAGTTGTCGATAAACTGAGCTTACTTCGTAAAGATTTACCTTTTAAATGAGACATGCGGGAATTTCGCGAACATCCGATGAAACTGTGACACGTTCTCGATTGCTCGAGTTGCGGACAATGCTTTCCGCCATTCGTCGTCGGTTGGACGATAGAGCGTGTT